>CAUDNR010003112.1:77507-89411 GCA_958430865.1 Entrophospora sp. SA101 | reverse complement strand
TCAAGACCATAAGATTTAGGGAACCGATCTTGAAAAAAGCCATATAATGTCCTAATCAGTAAAGATGAGAAATTTGGCAGAGTTAGAAAGTAAACCCTTGATCTTTTAATTTGATCTTCTTTTCCATGTAGGTTCCTTCTTCTTGTGTGTGTGCGTGTGTTAAACAAGCTGTTAAGTTGTTTTGTAAATAAACGACTGAAATAAGTCGGTCATCAGTAAATTTTTATAGAGGTCTTTAGCTTTGTAAAAGAGCCATCTCTATTTATCAACAGTTATCCTGTACCATAGAGTGTGCCAAAGCATTCTGAATAAAGGAAAGAGGTATTAGGCGAGAATCAAAGCAAATTAATAAACCAATTAATTAACAAGCTCCAAGTTATTATAGCCCAAAAGTTAAGCCGTAATCGACGTTAACAAAAAGCTACCTTGCACTAATAACGTCACACTTTTACTTTGTTTTGATGGGTTAAAACCCTCACAAAAAACATAGATATATATCCCAAGATCTTCTCTCCATTTTGGCACCGAGAAAACAGCATTTGTTATTGAGAAATCATCTTTAAAAGACAATAGATAAATTTTCACGAATGTATACGTTTCATTAATATCGTGACTGATTGCTTATTTTTTTAATAGAACCGTGACCAAGTAAAGTGAAGGAAAAGTGGAATGGTAGAAACAGTGTTATTATGATGTAATTGTTATTAATTTTTTTTTATAATAAATTTTTATTACTGTTCCAAAAATTTTTGATTAGACACACTCATTATATAAAGAAAAAAAGCAGGGATACCTGAAAAATAGTTATCTGAGTTGATTGGATATGATTCCAATGGGTCTGGGACACCCACTTTACCGACAAGACACTTTACCAACAATCAAAGTAAAATCGAACTTGACATAGAAATGGTCTTGCGAGGAACACCACAACCTCCACAGAAACCACAAGATCGTAATCGCGAAATACGGATTCAAACAGTATTAAATGACCGTAACATTAGATCAACTATAGAGTTTCTTCGGGGAATTTCCCATAATATTTCATTTTAAATTTTTTTTTTTGTAAATGATTGATAAATAAATTTAATAAAAACAATCAAAAATAACATGAATATGCAATTTTTATCAATTTCGTCAGACAAAAAAAAATATTACACATGTATTTATATTGTTTTTTTATGAACTGGTTTTTGATGCAAAGTAAGGATAATAAGTTGTGTTATTAGTTAATTAACGGTTGATTTAACTTGTCTGTAAAAAACCAACTTTTAGCTAGTTATCCAGGTCTTCACACAGTCCTTGGCAAATTGCTAACACAATGCTTGTCGGTAAAGTGCCCTGTCGGTAAAGTGGGTGTCGGTAAAGTGTCCGGGTCCGCCTGTAGTTATGCAATGCCCGCGACTAATAAATTTATACAGATGGACACACAAGGACGTACAAAATTGCTATATAGTTCTTTTATAATTTATTATGGTAAAAAATATATAAAATTTTTTTTTCAAGATTTTAGGTTGAATTACCAAATAAATAAATCCATTATAAAAAAAAGAATGCTTTTTGAGAATGTAGCTGAGGAAGAAAGGAAAATTCCAGTTCTACACTTGAAATGTGATTTGATAAAATCCAAATTTAGTCAAATTAATGAATTCGTTTGTTTACTACTATTTTTATTTTGAATATATATAAAAGTCAATAAAAATGTGGACTTCTCTTTTTCTAACTTTTTATAGTTGAATCAATCTATTTAAACATAATGAATATCTTTTTAATATTTTTAATATTGTTCAAATGCTTGTTTTTAGTGGTGAATTCAGCACCAACTGACCCAAGATTTGTACAATATTACACATGTATCTATATTGTATTTTTATGAACTGGTTTTTGATGCAAAGTAAGGATAATAAGTTGTGTTATTAGTTAATTAACGGTTGATTTAACTTGTCTGTAAAAAACCAACTTTTAGCTAGTTATCCAGGTCTTCACACAGTCCTTGGCAAATTGCTAACACAATGCTTGTCGGTAAAGTGCCCTGTCGGTAAAGTGGGTGTCGGTAAAGTGTCCGGGTCCGCCTGTAGTTATGCAATGCCCGCGACTAATAAATTTATACAGATGGACACACAAGGACGTACAAAATTGCTATATAGTTCTTTTATAATTTATTATGGTAAAAAATATATAAAATTTTTTTTTCAAGATTTTAGGTTGAATTACCAAATAAATAAATCCATTATAAAAAAAAGAATGCTTTTTGAGAATGTAGCTGAGGAAGAAAGGAAAATTCCAGTTCTACACTTGAAATGTGATTTGATAAAATCCAAATTTAGTCAAATTAATGAATTCGTTTGTTTACTACTATTTTTATTTTGAATATATATAAAAGTCAATAAAAATGTGGACTTCTCTTTTTCTAACTTTTTATAGTTGAATCAATCTATTTAAACATAATGAATATCTTTTTAATATTTTTAATATTGTTCAAATGCTTGTTTTTAGTGGTGAATTCAGCACCAACTGACCCAAGATTTGTACATGCTACTGTTATTGTCAATAATAATTTATATGTTATGGGTGGTTACACTAATGATCTGCCATCAAGAGAATTTTTTTCTCTTGATTTGTCACAAGCATTTGATGCAACAACTCCACCATGGAAGGATTTAACTGAGGCTTCACCATTGCCAGTATTAATATCATGGGCTAAAGCTAGTTCCAACACAAATAATGATACAATATTTTTATTTGGTGGTGCTATGTTTGATACTGTAACTGGTGATTATAATTTGAAAAATATGGTTTACACCTATGATTTTAAAGGCAACCAATGGTTAGCAAACCCACCTGCTTTTCAAGGAATGGCACCTAAAACACGTAAAGAATTTGCAAGTATTAGTGATCCATTGACTGGCAAATTATATATTCATGGTGGAACAAATTTGGAATCTGCTACTGATGTTTATTATAAAGAATTTTTTATTCTGGATGGAAATAATCTATCCTGGAGTCAAATTGGAAAAACTGGTCCAAATATGCCACCTCCTAGAATTGACCATGCTACTGTATTAATTACTAATGGAGTGATTGTTTTTATTGGTGGAAGAGATTACAATATTACTACTAAGTATTTAATTGGTGTTCCAATGAATAAGGTAATAATAAATAATAACTATAATGATTAATAAAAAATGTGTAGTTATTAATTTATTTAAAAAAAGCTTACATTATATGATACTAAAACTGACACTTGGGATTTAATGGTAATTATTAATTTAACAGGAGAAATTTATTTTAATTGGAAAATATATTAATCATTTTTTTGTATTTATCAGACTACAGTTGGTGGTCTAGATATTGATTCACGTACTGGACATACAGCTATATATGGTAAATAATAATAATTATTATTTTTTTGTATCTTATCATCACTTAAAAAAATTTTTCATTGTATATATTTCTTAGCTGCTAATGGTCAAATAATAGTTTATGGGGGAACTACACCTGCATTAGAATTAACACCTACTCCTGTATTAGCTGTATTAGACACAACTATAAAACCTTTTAAATGGATCACACCTCCAGTAACAACACCAGAGGTTCCTATCAACCCACTCACAAACCATCAAGCTGACTTAATTGGAGATTATATGGTGATAACATTTGGTAAATAAATAAATTAATTAATAAAAATAACAATGATAATAAATGTATGTGCATATGTATGTATCTTAAATCATTTATGTACCTTAGGTAATATAACAAATAATGCTGGGCCACCTCTTAAAGCAAGTAATTCAATTCAAATACTTAATATAGTTGATTACAAATGGGTAAAATCATTTCCTGGTCTATCTCCTAGCAGTAAAACATCACCAACAGCTTCACCAAATGTTTCACCACCATCAACATCATCATCAGCACCACCACCATTAACATCATCAGCAGCACCATCATCATCATCATCATCATCATCATCATCAACATCAGACTCAGTGCTTAGTCCTACAACAATTCTAGCAATTGTGGTTTCAGTTGGTTTTGCTTTGATTATTGCTGCATTTATTGGTGGTTTCCTTTTATATTGTAGAAATAGACAAAAAAAGAATGCACAAGAATTACCATCATCTTTTAATGATGCTTCATCATCAGCTCATAGCACACAAATGGTGTCTCCTCCTCCCCCTTCTTCTTCTCAAGGGCAAATTAATAATAATGATAATTTTATGAGAAGTATTTCCACAACAACACCATCATTAATATCATCATCTAATAGTCAAAATCCTTCAAATCATAATTCTGTTTATAGTTTGCTTAATAGCAATAACAACCTCAACAACAAAAACAATATTAGTCCACTTTCAATGCTATATATTGATCCTACAAACCCTGCATCACAAGCCTTACCAATGATTACTACACCACCTTCAACAACTCCAACAACAGCTACAAATTCAACATATGGTAATGATATCAACAATGACAACAATAATAATAATTTTGGTAATTTTGGTATCACACCACAAATAAATAGTCCACCTGATTTGATTCAACAACAGCAATTACAATTACTAAAATTACAATTATTGCAACAACAACAACAGCCACAACAATTTCAAACACTACAACAACAATTACTACAGCAACAATTATTACAACAATTAATATTGGCTAATCAATCACTTCCTCCAACCTCAAATTTACAGCAAGTTTCTAATACTATGGATCCAAATTTACAATCAGGATTAGAAAGAAGTACTCCAGGTTTAAAATAATATTGCAATAGATCAAACACATACCAATATGTCCACAACAAATCAAGTAATTTATAATGATAATGATGGTAATGACAATGATGATGGTAATGATGGTAATAATGATAATGATGGTAATAATCCAATATCACAAGGTTCAGTAATAAAATACCCATTAGTAACAAATTCATCCATACAACAATCCACGAAATATGATGGTCCACAACTACCTCCTCAAAATTAATAACAATAATAAATTGTTTTTTTTCTATTAAATTTTCTTTATCAGTACAAAAGATTTTAATTAATAATAATAATATATTCTTTTTTTTTAGAATTATTCTTACATTCTTATTATCAATTGATTGAATTATATATATTTGATTAAATATATAATTACTGTATATAAAGGTTGATTTGTTGATGAAGAGGAGATAGAAAAACAAAATATCTTGAATTTTTACTACTTTACTAATTTATTATAAAATAAAACTTTAAGTTGATTGTATTGGTTTTTCAGTTTACATTTGATCAGACATTCTAAACTTGTTAATTATGTAAATTGTATATATATTAACTTCACAAAAAAATTATAATAACTTGTAGCTTGTTTTAGCGAATGTGTTACAAAGTAGAAATGTTGGAAGGATCCTGTTTCTAAATACATACATAGTCTATAATTTTTAAATCATGGTAGTGATGGTCCAAAATTAGTATTGGAATTTCGTCCATTTCATACATAATAATAATGCTATGTTTAGATACAGCTGGTCAGTTATAGGTCTGATCGTTACATATTCATACAAAATTTGTATGATTTAGAATTTCTATTCGTAATAGTAATAGTAATAGTAATAGTAATAGTAATAGTAATAGTAATACAAATTCTTATTCGAATTATTCGAATTATTCATTTTGTTCGTTTTGTTTGTATTATTCTTTTATCCGCTTTATTCATTTTGTTCATTCTATTTGAATTATTCTTTTATTCGTTCCATTCAGTTACTTGTTTTATTTGACTAAACTTTCAGTGGCGTAATTCGAAGACTCAAATTCAAAATGAATGAAACAAATAATTCAAATATATATAAACCCTAAGGATTTTTTTTTTCAACTCATATATAAATTAATCGTCATCTGCAAACTTTTTAAACTCATTCAAACTCTTGTTGTTTCAGGTTCTAAAATACAATGTCTTTGAGTAATTGAGTCTGTGCCTCCAGAAAAATTCGTTCAACTGGGACACTGGTTGCCTATAATAAATTTATTAGATTAGAAATTAATAATCTTAATAAGCATAGCACCCTAATAAGTTAATAAGTGAGGCAAATGCTCTTGCGTATGACCAAAGTAAAGTGCCTGATAGCAAAAAATATAATGTTATTAAAGCAAAGAGGAGTAACCGCAAAGCTCAATTAGACCAAGATGCCACTGATAAAGCAAGCCGTTTGGCTGCTATTCAAGCGGTTAATAATTATTGAAACAGTTTGCAGACATAAAAAATTAGACTGCCAGGTAATTTTTAGCCTAAAGCTCCAACAGGTCGGAGCTTTAATCGTGATTCAATATTGGTTAAATTGGAGAAATCACCACCTAAAAACCCAAAACTAGATATTGATTAAACCATCAAAAACATATCAATATTCATCATTTGCTTTGGAAAAAGAAATTGGGCAGAAAAGTTGAATGAAATATATTATTATCATTTTGAATTAACAAAGTATGTTAATAAAATAAATAAATATTTTCCTAATAATGATGATGGATTGAAAATGTGAGAAGAATTAAAAAAAAAAATTATTATTATACCGTCTTCTTCCTCACCTTCTTACTTTATTTTTAACTGAAAATATGCTAATGATTTTAATCAAAAGAACTCGAAAGTCGGACTGGAAAAATAATAATCATAGATATGATAGCATTTCAACTATTTTTTGTAATAACAGATATTCACACATATCTGATATAAATAATTATTTAATGAATAAAGATAAAGTTTATTGGTTGAAGATATCAGAATTCGTAGATAAATTTATATTTTTCTTTCTTTTTATTATGGTCCTTTTTTATTGTCCAGGCCCTTCCGTACATGAAAAATGCATTTTGATATGGAAAACACGTAGAAACATCTACTCGTGTTTTTTATATTAATATGAATGCTCACCACCTTATTCCATAGATAAATTGTTTATAGGACGGAACGTATATGAAAATCGCGTTACAACGAACTTTATGATTAATTGTCACCGAAACAAAGAATTTCATTAGATGAATTTATTTATATGTTGTGCTTAAATTGGAATCCGAACCAAATGATTTCATTGGGTTAATCCATTTATAATTTATTGGTTCCTTCGGAGCATTAACCTTGGCTATTATTCATAATCGTAACTAAAAAAATTTCTGATGGATCTCGTGAATTAACAATAAATGAATAAAGAGATTCTTTCAAGGTTATGCTTACACATTACATTATTTATTTTGATATCTATATCAAATTTTGGGGCTGCTTCCAGGGGATAAACCAAATAAGATAATTGAAAGACGATTTCATAGAATGATATAGCTCTTGTCTTGGAGAACAATCCCACGAAAAGAATTTTTTTCATATGTAAAACTGATTTTATATATTTATCTATTTTGAGCGCCTTCCATTTCATTATGAAAATCATGTGGTAAATTATTTTATTACTGATACAAATGTCATATTTATATAATTTTGTCTCTAACAAATAAATCTATTTCAATGTTCCAAGAGCTGTATCAAGTTACAGTTTTATCAAAAGTTTGTCCCTTATCAACTAAAAGCTGTACATCTTAACAAATGTTTAACTATTGTTTAATTCGATTTTTTACCAGTGTTAGGAAACTAAATAGTCACATTCATAGGGATGTCCGGAGCCCCATTATTGCAAAAAACCAATCTTTATGAAAGATGCAGGCTCAATCAGCAAAATAACCATAGATTGTATGCAATACCCATTTTTAGATAACAAGTTTACTAACAAGAATACAAGAATTTAGCCAAATTTCTAAATCAATAAAAAAAAAAATCAAATCTTTAAGAAGAAACCTTGAAATTTTTAAAGTTTTTTATTAAAAATGTTTCATCTTCATCAAAAAACATGTATATATTATTGTTGAACAAAACGCGAATTATTTATTGGAAAACAAAAAATACGATTTAGCAAAACAACATGGAGTTAGTACAAGTCAGTGATATATCAAAAAATCCAACGAATGGCTTAAAAGACCATCTACCACTTCATTCGCTGATATTAAAGAAGCTTTAAATTTATGAATTGAAAGACTCTCGAATGCAATCTACCAATTACAAATTCTGTTATATCAAGATTTTAATGGGTCTACTGGTCGGTTATGAAATTTTAAACAGAAGTACTCAATCCGCCTCACAGCCAAAACACGGTAAAGCACAAATTGCATCTACTGAACAACTACCAGAAATGAGAAGAAATTTGCAAAATATCCTTAAAGAATACCAATTAGACAATATTTTCAATTATGACGAAACTGGTCTTTCTTGAAAAATGGGACCGATGCATGGATTGTCAACTGGACCACTTTCAAGAACAAAACAAGGCAAATATAGAGCAACAGTTCTACTTAGATGCAACGCAACTGGAGAAATTGTCTCCTTTGTTCATACATAAACATCAAACACCATGGCCTTTAAGAAAAAAACATTACCAGTAGATTAATACTGGAATAGTAAGGCTTGGATGCAAATATCAACTTGGAATGGGTATTTTGAAAATTTAGATATAAGAATGAGAACTCAACAAAGGAATATAATATTGCTCGTTGACAATGCATCAACTAGTGTTAGTTTCTAGAACTAGAGGGTTTCGCAACTGTGCGAAAGTCAAAAAGGCTTTGCCGGTTTGGATTTTTGACTTTTAATCTTAATTTTGGCGACCAACACTAGGACCAACAACGCATAGCTTAGCTGGAAATTTACATAAAAGCCGTCATGTGATGCGAGGAATAATTAATTGCGTTATTTTAATTATCTAATTTAAACTATTTATTTATTTTATTTCACATTACACTAATTACTTGTATATTACATTACAAGAAGTTACTACTTTTTTTAAAAAAAAATAATCAATTATGATTCACGTATTTCATGCTTTAACCTATTCATCACAAATCCTAAACTTATTGATATAATGGATGCCATTAAAAAGAGAAGAATGTATTACCATTGATGATTCCAAATAGATAGTGTGAAATGGTAACAGAAGAAGAAATAATTGCCTTTTTCAATCGAAGGAATTATTGAGAGCAGCTCTATACCTAAAGTTTCAACAAAAGATGCTGCAATTGCTTTTGGGACAGCTTTTAATTTCATTCGACAAGGTGATATAGAAATAGATTATAAAGAATTTAAAGCTTTTAAGCCATCGAAAAGAAAGGTGATAATGAAAAATTAATACAGCCAAATATCACGTCTTATTTTCAATAATAATTTTAATTTCTACATGTATTTATAAAATAACTAATCTTCTGGTCTCATGACTATAGTGTGAGAAGACTAAATTGTGAATTACATTTTTTGAAGTTAATTTAAGAAACGATCTAGAAATTCAACCAGCATAAAAAGGTTTTTAATGACTTCAGGTCCTCGCTTGAAAAAGCAATACCATGTTAATTAACTCTATAGAGTTTACAGAGTGAATGTTAGTTATCCTTTTAAAATAAAATAATTCTTAAAAGTCATAAATAACTTTAGAAAATAAAACAATGTTTTTGTTTTATTTTATTTTCGTTTAAAGCGAAACGCTTTGTTCAATTGTGAGACTTTGATATTTTATTTGCTTTAGTGAGTAAACAAACTGTTAAGCGAGGTTTCAATCGGTACAAATAGATACAAACAAGTGTAAACGAGTGAAATAAATCGGTTACGGCTTTGTAAAAGAGCCATCTCTATTTATCAACAGTTATCCTGTACCATAGAGTGTGCCAAAGCATTCTGAATAAAGGAAAGAGGTATTAGGCGAGAATCAAAGCAAATTAATAAACCAATTAATTAACAAGCTCCAAGTTATTATAGCCCAAAAGTTAAGCCGTAATCGACGTTAACAAAAAGCTACCTTGCACTAATAACGTCACACTTTTACTTTGTTTTGATGGGTTAAAACCCTCACAAAAAACATAGATATATATCCCAAGATCTTCTCTCCATTTTGGCACCGAGAAAACAGCATTTGTTATTGAGAAATCATCTTTAAAAGACAATAGATAAATTTTCACGAATGTATACGTTTCATTAATATCGTGACTGATTGCTTATTTTTTTAATAGAACCGTGACCAAGTAAAGTGAAGGAAAAGTGGAATGGTAGAAACAGTGTTATTATGATGTAATTGTTATTAATTTTTTTTTATAATAAATTTTTATTACTGTTCCAAAAATTTTTGATTAGACACACTCATTATATAAAGAAAAAAAGCAGGGATACCTGAAAAATAGTTATCTGAGTTGATTGGATATGATTCCAATGGGTCTGGGACACCCACTTTACCGACAAGACACTTTACCAACAATCAAAGTAAAATCGAACTTGACATAGAAATGGTCTTGCGAGGAACACCACAACCTCCACAGAAACCACAAGATCGTAATCGCGAAATACGGATTCAAACAGTATTAAATGACCGTAACATTAGATCAACTATAGAGTTTCTTCGGGGAATTTCCCATAATATTTCATTTTAAATTTTTTTTTTTGTAAATGATTGATAAATAAATTTAATAAAAACAATCAAAAATAACATGAATATGCAATTTTTATCAATTTCGTCAGACAAAAAAAAATATTACACATGTATTTATATTGTTTTTTTATGAACTGGTTTTTGATGCAAAGTAAGGATAATAAGTTGTGTTATTAGTTAATTAACGGTTGATTTAACTTGTGCAAAAAACCAAACTTTTGGCTAGTTATCCAGGTCTTCGCACAGTCCTTGGCAAATTGTTAACACAACGCTTGTCGGTAAAGTGTCCTGCCGGTAAAGTGGGTGTCTGTAAAGTGTCCGGGTCCGGATTCTCCTCCAATATACTCATTTCAACGCCTTTTGTCTTTGTAATTCCGTTATATATCTTTTTCATCAAATCGATCGAATCCCAGTGACTCATCCTTAATGTGATTGGTGCATATGAATAGAAGCAGCGTTTGCAGCAGCTATTCGTGACCACCACAACCACAACCACCATCACAATCACGACTACCATTCTTATCACCATTATCATCACTACTATTATTATCACCAGCGAAAACTTTGGTTGATTGTGGAAAGTACATAAAATAATTTAATATTGTAAAAAAAACAACAATTTTAACAAATTATAATTGTCAATAATCTATCAACACATACATATTTTGAATCTTCCTCAGGGACAAATTGTCTTGCTGCCTTGGATAATGTCATCAATCTGAAAAAAAAAAATTTTCCTAGTTATAGAGAGAAATAATTTATATGCGGAGCATATATATTTTCCGAAATTATTAAATTATTCGTAGAGAATTTTTAAATAGTAAAAATACGGGCTTAAAATAATTATGTATCATGCATGATTAACCATTTAGAGACGCTGTTTTCATTTAAGGTCAATTACATATAGCAAACCTGACTATATTTTATATTTTATTTATCGACAATTAATTTACTAATAAATAAAAGATATTTTTTGTTACGAGCACGGAATAAAAATGATAAAATTGCATTATTTAAAAAAATTTGATTTCAATAATCTAAATGAAAATTGTTATCATTAAACATAATAAAATGGTGAAGGAAAATAATTGTTGACGTGATGAACTGACTACGAGAGTTGTAGTAGTAGCACCACTTGCGGCAGTAGGAGTTACAATAGAAGATGTAGTTGTAGTATTTTTGACAAGTTTGTTTGGATCGTCATCATCCTGGTTTTTCGGTTCAGTGGGTGTAGCTTTAGGTTTTTTATGATCTTTGGCTTTAATTATTTTACCAACTTTACCGGGATTTTGACCTGATGGTGGTGGATTTGGATCTTGTGGAGGAAATTTGCCTTTTGTATCAGTGATTGTAAATCGTGTTGTATAAAAAGTATTTCCACCGGATGAAAATTTTAAAAAATACCCTAGCAAATAAATATT
>CAUDNR010003112.1:45526-71893 GCA_958430865.1 Entrophospora sp. SA101 | reverse complement strand
CATTACCACTAAACGGAATGAACGATATACATGATAGTAATGGTAATTCACAACATACATTGCTAAGTTGAATTTAAGTAATGATAGCTTATTATTAAATTATGGAATATAATTTTAGATTAATAAGGTTAAAAAAATTGATGGTAGATAATTATTTTCACCATTTATTTTGTTTTTATTTATTGAAAAGTAAGTTTGATTATATTAATCAGATGAACATACAAATAGTTACATTTATTTTTCATCTACTATTAGAATTCATATACTGCCTGGACAAAAACAAATAAATATACATTAGTATATATATGCAAAATTTCATTTCTCTAACATTTCAAATAAAAAAATAAAACTCTGGCCAAAAATTTTTTTTTTCAAAAAAATTGAATTGAATAAATAAGCATCTAATCTTTTTAATAATTACTTGTTTAAATCCTTTAAAAAATTTAAAAATGTTAGCTTTATCTGAAGTTCAACATGGTGAAATCATTTCAAAAACAGCCAAATTTCTTGATATTCATAGTAATAGAACAAAGTATCTCGTACTATTAAAAAAAAATTATTGATGATGAAGGTCTTGCCACAAGGCAGCAAAGCGATCATCACAAATAATCAAAAGTCTGCTGAACAAATTTAATGGAAAACAAATAGTAATGACTATTAGAAGAACATCACATGAATTAAATATTCTTTCGTGTGTTCCAGCAGCAAAGTCACTTTTAAATGACCATTAAAGAACCAACCAATTAAAATGATGCCTTGATGGTTAGAAAATGGAAGCCTGTCATTTGGAGTGATAAAAGTAGATGACAACTCATAAAAGTGATAGACCAGGATGTGCTTGGAGATACCAGGTTTAATAAGACGAGGATACTTATGAATTTGAAATATAGAGTTGATAGAGTATCTGTCCACACACTTGTTGTGAATAGTCGAGAATTTATTTTTTATTTTTTTATTAAATTAGATGACTCTTCCTATTTACGATACAATTTTTATTGCCAATTTATTAATTCGAATTATTATTCCTTTGATACATTTAATTACGAGTCATTTATTTGATTCGAAATTGAGAGTACATTTACAATAATTATCATCATTACATTATACTATCACTATGCAATAAAAATCGTCCGCCAATTAATTTACTACTATTAATATTAATAATAGATTAACCAATATAAAATTTGTTACACCAAGATTGATGGTTAATATTAACCTGCTAACCTCTAGATCTATACAAGTGTCCTTTGACAATGATGCAATTTCGATAAGCTCCTGGGTCATATACCCCCTGAAATTCAGTTGTGTCATTGTGTCATCGGGGAACGCGGGTCAGCTTAGCCTTACGTACATGAGAAAAAGGTGAGAATAATTGTAGCTTTTAAATGTTCAAAGTAGCGTACTTTACCATCTGTAAATTTCTGGTGATATTTATGGGTTGCCCAGAACGGGTTTCCCTCCCATATTCAACAGTTGTATTGCCTTCCTTTACCCTCGACATTCTTATAATTGTTTGTTTAATATTATACTTAATATTAATAATGGTTACAAAAAGCAAATCATTATCTTGTTAAAGAACCTCAAGAAGTGTGTGATTTAACAAATGCAATACAGTCAGACCTTGTCACAAAATACTATAATCAAATTCTTGTCATGACGTATTTTAAATAAAATTTTCTTATATGTCCCGTTCATCCGCTATGACGCGGTTGATTGTAGTAGTCAATATAGCAAAATTTATTGCTATATTTGTTATGTAAATTCGAAATAAAAGTTGGAGATGATATAGAAGATATAAAGTGTGCTGCGAAAAAAAATGGTGGTGATAAAAAAAATTTAATGCGAACCAATTTTCATTTTTGACTTTTCCGATGAACTCCTACCACTCCTCAATCATAAATTGCGTCCGTTCACCAGTATATCATTTTTGCATTCTTTTTCCGCACGTTTTTAACGAGTGTCTTATAACCATAATGATGGAATGTTTCGCCTTCAAGTATTGTACAGCACCTATCAAGAAGTACCAGATGTCCCGAGTACATTAATTATACAAAAAATCATATCGATTTGTAGCTTAAGTTCTGAAGATTATGTGTATAAATTTCATGCCTTTATGTTTTTGGAACCTTGGCAATTAAAAATAAAAGAAATTCGATTATTTTTGAAAAAAAAAAATTCCAAAGCCTACAAAATAATTTCATGATTTTGGTTAGAAATCAATTTTAGAATTCATGCACCATTCTTTTCGTAGACGCTTATAAGGATGATGAGGATAATAATAATAATAATAATAATAATTGAAAAATGGTATCGGAATGCAGTAACAACAACAACAACAACAACAACAACAACAATAATACTTATTAATTTAATCCAACTACATTTAATTATGTATATCATTCATTCATTATATTGGTAAGATATGTGCAAATTCGGGCGCATTTTATTAATCATGGATCATCTTTATGAACAGTTCAACCCTCACTCTTGCACTCTTTTCTCTTTCTCTCTTTCATTTTTTTTACTCGATCGATTGATCGCTCTTCATTCTCCTTACTCTTTCTTTGTCACTCGCTCGAGGAATTACTAAGAAATCGAACATTTGCCGTACGATGTATTTTTACTCGATCATGCCAAAAAATAAACATATTAAAGGGATCATGCATAATATGGGAAATTTCGATCTTTTATTATTATTTTTGTTAAATAAAATCATATACGGGTAAATAGAAAATATTTGCATCACAAGCAAGGAATTAATTTTATTAATATATTGTTATACAAAAAAATAAGAATAGCTACCAATACTACTGAACAACAGTTGATGAACTAAATAAAATAAATAACACCACCAGATCCAAATGTCACTGGATAACAACAAACAAACGTTATGTTGTCACCACCGGCTTCCAATGAAATTGAACAAGAAAAAACAAAGATAATGAAACATTTAGTGGCAAGTTTAATGATTCTTTCAAAGAAATATTTATGAAATAAAACTATTAATTATTCATTCATTTGATATTTTAAAAGAAAACAACGTTTTGATGTTGAATAATACTGATACTATTAGAATATTATCAATAAAATAAATATATAATAATAAAAAATAATATTACACATCTACAAACAACTCAACAAATCTTATCACAGTTGCATTTCTCCAGCCAAAATTTTTCTCACTTTGATATAAAATTGTCACATATTGGCTAATAGACTAAAATGACCAAACATCGATATTATAATTAAATGCATGCCAAAACTGAATAAGACTTGGATATCCTGTCTTTATTAATTATCCCATTGATCTCATATGATATTTAACTGTTTAATCAGCGTCAGTTAAACCAACCGGTTAAACGATACAGTAACGGTGCCCAATCTCTAGTTCGTGATATTAAAAAAACATAAATATTTGATTTATTCTCAATCGATGTCATGTGACTCATGAAGACACTGAATACGCCACACTTCCCGCGTCCAAGAGCAACCATTTTGGTAGGTCGAGTTTTTGCAAAAGATACACTAATCGAGACTTTTTTGTAAAATCAAATACATTTAAATGTGTTCATACCATTTTCTTATTAGTAAAAAAAAAGTTACAACTAAATAATTTCAAAAGTTTCAATATTTTTCGTATAAAAAAATATTGTAAAGCCAAAATAACTTATCCTTTTTCCAAAAACAATTTCAACCAACATCGCTTTATAAGTGAAATGTAAGTCCTTTATATATGTATAACATATTCTTTTATTGAAAGTTATGATTATTTTAGAAATTACACCAACCATTTTTAAAAATCGACCCTCTGTTTTTGTTTTTAAAAATTTCTTCATTTTGGTTAGTCGCGGTTCTTGTTTGTTTGTTCAGGGTCCTGTCTCATCTTTTGTCGTGTCGTACGGGTAATTAAGGGCTCAAAAAAAAAATTTTTTTTTTTCAATATTAAAGCAATTTCCAAAGAAAAACGTTATTTTGAAATAAAAAATGGTTATTTTGAAGAAAAAGGCTAACTTTAGAGTTATAATAAACAGAGTATTCATACCAATAGCTCAAAATATACTGTTAAATATTTTCGGTGGAATTCAAATCTCTCAAATCTCTCAAATCCCAAAATATTAATATTGTGTGTAACCTTCCGAAAAGCACTGCGACAAAAATTGGCGCATATGCATCAGACAGTTTAATCAGTTAAACTAACCGGTTAAAACCAATATTCTAGTCTTTATTTGGCGTATATTTTTAAAAAGGATTAGTAAAATCAGGAAAACAATAAAAAAACATACACATACTTCCTGTTTTGTCAATAATTCATGCTGACTACAAGTAAGGATGTATGATAAGTGTATATTCTACGCCAATCCCCTGTTTTTGTCAATAATTCACGCTCACTATAGGTGTTTTATGTTATGGCTTGGTTTTTACTGTTTTCCTTATTAAACAAAATGCATCACCCAAGTAATAATAATACCAAGGCCATGCAAAAGAAAGAGATTCTTAAGTAATAAGAATCATTTCCGAAAAATAAAATGAAATAACGTTAAATCTAACATATTGAGCTTAGGTATCAGATTTAATAAGATTCCCCTTTTTACGAACATCTAAGCACTTGAATTCTTCTGTAGAAATTACTTGAAGAATACTTAAAAGTTGGAAACTTCAAACAAGAGAGGGTGAGTCTCTTGATAACAATGTAATTTATTAAACTACAGAGCCAATACAACCCTCTGTAATGCGATTGCATTGTCATATCTTTAGATCGTCAGGTTATATTAGCCTTTGTATTCAAGGAATATCAGAATTTGAAATATTCGAGCTCTGAAGTAATTTTCAATATCCAATGTTGTCCATTGAATCGTCTGTTGGTATTTCCAAATTTCCCAATTGTGGATTTTTCATCTTCGACAGTTTCATTGCTTTTTGACGTTTTTAAAATAAATATTTGTCAATTCTCCCAATATCAAGATGCCTATTATTAAGCCTTAGACGAATATAATTATTATAAATTAGATGTTATTTTATAGAAGAAATAAAATAACATGTTATCAATATTATCAATGTAAGTCATCAATACAAAAAAGTATCTCCGGTTGTTAATAATAAGATATCTCTTCAAAGGTATACCAAGTAGTGATTCTAAGAAAAATAACTGTGTTTAAGTAAAATATGAACATGTAATTCCTCCTTTTTTTAGGTCCTTCATCCAAAATTAAAATGGCGTTTTTAAAAAACCGGTTAAAATTATTATTATTATTATTATTATTATCATAGCAATCAGATTCAAACAGGATGAAATTCATGAATATTCACCTAGGGGGGTTACACACCTAGCTTTAATGACAAGCAAAAAGTCAAACAATGTGTTGATCATGCATATCCCCTCAATTAATATACATGAATCTCATGAATGCAATCACTATAAATCTCTCTCTGATTTAAATGAAACTCTTTACTAATTGCAATGACGATTCAGGCGAATTTTTTATCTCATTATTTCAATAATTTCATTTAACTCCATATCAGGAAATTAAACCTACGCCGGAGTCAAAATTGACTAGCATTATACAGGAGTGTTACTAGAATTACCATAATTTCGCCATAATGCTGGTCCATTTTGATCCCCGCGTAGGTTTACGTAAAATTAAATTTCCTGATACATGCAGGTGAAAGTAGTTGTGGAGTGAAAACACTTGGAATCGAAAAGTCGAGTCAAAGGCCATTTACTATATCTAAATCTATTTTAACTGTCATTTCTTCCACCACTCCTTTTGCATCTTGATCCACAATCATCTCATATACAACAATTCGTCCAATTCATCTTGAAAATGACACTGGTAGAAAACATGTAATTCACAAAGATTTTACATGGTGGAAGCATTGAGCATAACAACTGTTTTTACGATAACTTACATAATATTTCACTAATATTGTAAAACAGTTGCAAAGCCGTTGTAAAAAACGGTCGTTGTGCTCAATGCTTCCACCATGCGAAACCTTTATGGATTACATTTTTTCTACCCATATGATGGCTAAACACAATATTTATTTGTTCATTAACATTTAAAAGTAGTGATGGTTATATATGAACAAAATATATGGGAAAATAATTGACCTCAAGAAAAAGTATCTGGTGTTACAACTTTTTCCCAATTAATTATTTGTTTTTAGACTGGATCCGTAATTGCTATTATTTGGTTTGCAAGTGAATCCGTAATTAATTTAATTAATTGTTTTTTATGTCTCAGTTTGGCAATTAATTTTTTGTTTTACAACTAAGGTCCGTAATTAATTATTGTTTTTCAACTAAATCCATAATCATTTATTTATTTTGCAGCCGAATACATAATTAATTACTTGTCTACGACTGAATTTGTAATTACGATTCAAGCTTAGATAAATAAATTCACCTTCTGGTTTTTTTTTTGAGAGTGGGTGGGAGTATTCACAATATCAAGTAAATTTGGAGACGGGATATAATCTTCAAATATCTTTATTAATTTCAAAAATTTTCATTTTTTTGTTGAAATTTAATTAATTTGATATTTGTTGAGTTAAAACAAAAATACTAATAATGATATTGCGTCCATCCAAATCGAACAAATTAAGAATATTTCGTAACCACCAATCTCTCATTCAGATGTTGTCAACAAGAAAAAATCCCAGAAGGGAAGAAAATAGTTGTTGTGTCTGATTATATCTATTGACATTTTGCTATTCCATATACCTTTGATATATATTATTATGACATCCGAATCAATCGATACTTTTGCAGTTAATCGGGAAACTTGTGTAAAGTGGACGCCACCTTTATATATTCGTAATTAGTTCTCTCATTTGTTCCATAATGTTTATGTTTATTTGTGCGCTACAGTAAATATATCCTCGAACATTCTTGAGTATTTTCATTGGTTCGGGTTATCTTGGGCGAAAGGTGGATTCCAAACTCCAAAGATTGCCAGCTTTCATTACACACACTATGATTAAAACTGTGAGCACTCAACACAATTGAGCTATTCGAGTTAGTTTATTTTTTGTGAAAGATGACTCTTACTATTACTCCTTTTTAACATAAGATAGTCCTAATCAAAAATAAATAAATAAATAATTTGTTAGTGATGTCAACCGGCAGAGAAAAAAAATGGTTTAACCGGCTGATAAATGTAATTTTTTTTATACAATGATAAAAAAATGATATTCTCTACTTAGAATTACGAAGAGGAAAAAATCTACCATTAATTTGCCCCACCCCCAAAACCATAATACTCGTAGCAGAATAAAAGATAATAGTAGTAATAGTAATGGTGAACCATTAAATAATAATAATGGCGGTGAATTAAGGGTATATCATTGAATAATAATAATATTATTATTAGCAGTAGTAATAGTGGAAGTGATAATGATAAGAATAGTAGTAATGATAATAATAATAGTAATGGTAATAATAGTGAACCACTAGGTAATTGTAACATCAACAAATATCATCAAATGCTTGGCCCAAAATAACGTGTCATTTATCAAAAAAAAATTATAATTTTCATTTATCACTTCGCTTGATGTTGAATAAATCACTCCATTCTCATCTGTATTTACAACTATTCGGATAACAATTTCTTTTTCATCTTCAATTCTCATATTAATTCTTAATTGGATAACATGGTTTTTTGTATTTCTTTCTTTGTTAATAAAATTCCACCAATAAATGTCAAATGGGCCATAATGGACAGTTTGATTGATTTTACCAATTACTAAAGTTGTATTTTAAATTTTTGTGTAGGATTAATAAACGTGGACACTGAGATTCAGTTTTATAAAATGATTGACAGACATCTCCAGAAAAAACTAACAACACACTCCAAGGCTATTCATTGCCTCAAGTAAACTTGGTTTAATGTAATAATTTTCCAACACTGATTAAGTAGCATGTTATTCGGATTTATTGTTATTAAAGTAGGTTTGTAGAGGCTTTGTGGACAAAAAGAATATTCATTTAGTAGTAGTATTTAATAGTCTAATAGTTAGCTTTTATTTAGTTTTCAGTTTTTAGTTTTTAGTTTTTATTAGATTACATACTCTTTTTTTTTTCGTTGCATCGTTGAGATGGCTCTTCCGGAAACAATGAGTGAGATTGGTAGTTAGTTTAAATTCACACTAAATGGGAATCCTCATATAAGAGGTGTTCGGATTTCATTCCATACTAATACGTGAATATGTTCGTGGAGGTCGCCTACCTTATATTCTACCCTGATGACAAACTCACTTTTTTGGTCCGCGATCACATATCACTATGTTAAGAGGAATCAATATTGAACGGGTGTAAGGTTATGTAAATTGTCTCAAGAGACCTTGGGGATACAGTTTTTTTATGTTTGTATTCTCCATGAACAAGTTTCTTTCTACTTCAATATTATTACTTCTTACAAAATTCTTCGTATTCATAAAAACATACTATGTTAAATTGTAATAACAGTGTAAATAATCACAATACGCATCAAAAAGTCATTGTTGAAATAACTCGACTATCACTTTCAACTTTAGTTATGATTTTCGTAAATTATCCTAAATTTAGTAATGATTCTCGAGATGTACCAAAAAAAAAATGGAACTCTACATTAAAGCTGGTGGGAGAGCTTACTCTATCAACTAATAGAACTAATAGAACTATTTTTTAAAAGGTAGGTCGGAAAGTGATCTCTATACTTTTAAAATTTGTGCAAAACTTGATAGGCCTTTAGACCGCACTCACTATAGTACAATTCGACAAAATTTTTTGTAAATCAAAAAATCCAAGACTTCTCTAAAAAAATAAATTAACAATGGCGGAAGGAGGACATGTACATTCTGTACTTTTTGAGGGAACAGACGTCAATGTTTATGGCTCACCAGAAAATTTACAATTTTACCCTACTCCTTATGAGGATCCTGATGGTGTATATTCAGCACAGTCAAATTCCCTTTTCTATCCACCACCAATGCAACAAACTTTTTCACATCATCATAATTATCAATTTGGAGGTAGCACTGGAAGCCTTTTGAGTGCGTTTGGTACAGGCGGATTTGCTGACGAACCACCTTTGCTTGATGGTAAATAAAAATGTATAACTAAAAAGCGAATATTCAGAGAATAAAATTAAACTAATCAACTATTATTTATTATATTATAGAGCTTGGAATTAATTTTGATCATATAAAGACCAAGGTACAAATTAAATATATATTATAAAATGAAAGAGATATACATGATAGTGAAAGTGAAAATATAATTTATATTCGTTTGTTAGAGCTTGGCAGTATTAAATCCATTTAAAACAGTGAACAAACACATAATGGATGATGCGGATTTATTTGGGCCACTTTTATTCTGTTTAATATTTGGCATTTCTTTGTTACTGGTATGATTATAAAAAAATTATGTTTACAAAAAATCTATACGCAAATCTTACACAGATTAATCGATCTATTTGTGTAGACAGGAAAAGTACATTTTGGATATATTTATGGAGTGGCATTACTTGGATGGGCTTCTATTTATTTGATATTGAATTCCATGAGTGAGTCAAGCGTAGATGGATATTGTATAGCAAGTGTACTTGGGTATTGTTTATTACCACTAGTACTATTAAGTTGTATTGGTATCGGCATACCTTTAAGGTATTTATTTATTTTCTTCTTTCTTTTGATCTACATAATAAGTTACTAATTATTTTTATTATGATTATTATTTAGCGAACCATTTGGATTCATTATTTCAGCCATTTCAATAATCTGGAGCACATATTCATCTTCAACAATATTTGTAACAGTATTACAAATGAAAGAACAACATTTATTAATTGCTTATCCTATCGCATTACTATATGTTTGTTTTGCTCTTATGACAATTTTTTAATGTTTATTTTTTTTTTTTTTTTTTTTTTTTGTATATATTTTACATTGTATTTTAATTTAATTTTTTTTTTCGGATTATTTCCTTGTTTATAATTATTATTTAAATATATATTATATTTTCTTTCCCAGTTGGAAATATCAATAAAACTTGTTTCTAAAAAAAATATCAATTTATAATCTTAATTAAAATTAAATAAAAAAATATAAAATATTTTCGATAAAAAAAAAAATATTTAAAAAGAAGTAAAAATAATGATAAACTAAAAAAAAGAGAAAAATAGTAATAGTAATAATAATATATAAAGACTATATACACCAATATATATATATATATATAAATATATATATATTTCTAAAAAATTAACTAATAATAAATTCCACTATAATAAAAATAATAATTTTTCCTATACAAAAAAAAAAAAAATAATACTTGCATAAATATATATAAAAATTTAAATTATTTTTCTTCTAATTTAATTAAGGCTGCGTCAACTTCTTCTTCTGGTACAACCGGTCCATGACCTGAACATCTAGCTTTAGATTTTAATTCAGCACATAATTGATCAATCTCTTCATCTTCCAATTCATCAAACATGGGATGTTGTTGAATCTTTTCCCAAACTTTATTACATGATAAAAAACTTTTATTTTGAAGATCATCAAATGTTGCGAATCCGTTATTGTGAACAATATCTCCCATAAATGGATTTACACGTTCTTCAGATGGAGTTGACATCGGTGCAAAACTTCCAAGATTTATAAAATGTTCTTCAAATAATGGTGCTAAAGGGGTGGCACCAGCAAACAGGTTGTCGATATTTGGTGTGAATGGTGTAGGGTCACGGTACTCGGTGAATGCTGAAGTTGATTTGTTAGAGTTATCATTAACAATTGAACTCTGACCATCTTCCAAACAAATACCATCAGTAAATTTAGCACAAAATTCTTTGGCTGATTGATTTTTGACGGTGTGTGTTTGCGTGGTAGATGAGTTGTCAATATTATTATTATTATTATTATTATTATTATTATTATTACTACCATTGCTATTATTATTATAATTACTAATAGCGGAGTTATTATTGTTATTATTATTTGAGTTAGTAAGGTTGTTACTGGTACAGTTAATACTGTTATTAGTGATATCAGTAATTGTCTTTGATCCTTTAATTGGTAATTCGGATGGTGTTTCTGATAATCCCATATTGACTACTATTCCCGTAGATGAAGAAGAACTAATCGGTAATTGATTATTATTGTTGCTATTGATGTTGCTGTTGCTGTTGTTACTGTTGCTGTTATTGTTATTTTCTTTGCTAGAATTTAATTTGAGAGAAATCTCTGTTTCAGAAGAATTGATCGAGGAAGGTGATGATAAACCAAATACTTTTGCTGGTGAATTTTTTGAGCCATTAGCTGATCTATTACTGGAAGTATTTGATTCATTGTCGCTTTCATTTGAAGAAGGTGGTGTGAATGGATCCTCAGAATTTGTAAGCCCACCACTATTATTACCAGTAGTGGAGGTGGATGTATCATCATTAGCAGGGGTGGAGAACGTAAATAAAGTACTCTTATTATCATTATTATTGCCGCTAACATTATTATTATTATTGATACCATTTGCGCTGCCATTACCATCACCACTAGAAGTTAAGTCTGATGATTCATCACCTTTATTAAGCGTAAAGTCGAAAGTGAAATTTGATTGTTTCAAAATGAAATTTTCAGCTTGCAATTGTTGAACAAGTGATTTTAATTGCTCGTTTTCATGATTGCTTTTTGCTGACACCGATTCAAGTTCTTTAATCTTATCTTCGAGTTCTTGAACGTAACGTTCTTTTCTTTCACGAAACGCTCGTTGAGCTGCTCGATTTTGAGCTTTACGTTTCTATTATTATTGTTATGAATTTTTCAAGAAATATTATAATCAACCAATTGATTAATTACATAATTATGATATTGAATGAATATATTGATGAGACATACAGAATTAGGGGTAGTAGTCAATGGCTTTCTTCCGGCCTTTTTTTTTTTCAGTGGTTCATTTAAAAGTTCTGCCTGTAAATCTTCGAAAGATGATTGAGTTCCAAGTTCTATCATTTCTTTTTTTTATTTATTTAAATAAATTTATATTATTAGCACTAAATGATGATATTAATAATGATAATGTTATTAGTATTATGAAATATTACCATCAAGAGTAAGTTCTGGATGTGGTACTGAATCTATATTTAAATTATCTGTTTAAATGGATTTTTTTATTACATGAATATATTTTTAATATATAATATATATAATTATAATATATAATATATAATATATAATATATAATATATAATAACAACTTCCAATAACATTGATAAAATTACTTACGAATAGCTTTGCTTGGTAGTTGTTGAATAATATCTCCCAAAGTTTCTAATTTACGTTTTTGGTCGTCGTCATCTCTATATTGATCGTTGGAAACGATTGCATCAATTAAAAATTTTTGAGCTTCGGGATTATCTTCAAGAGAAGTAAAATCCCAAGCAGCAAGATCACTTAAACTAATGATAGGATTTGAACTGTCTATGTTTGTTGAAGTTGGAAAAAATGGATCCATGTTTAATCTTTTATTAAAGTAAAAAAATAAATTTATTCTATAATATTCCAAGAGTAAACAATTGCGGCAGAATTTTTGTTTTTATATATATTACATTCCCAATCCCACCCAATCAGTGTGTATAAAATTCAGTATGCGAAATTGTCGTGCCAACCTAATTTGGTAAATATTTGCAAAAACCCACAGATCATTGCCAAATTTAATTAGCAAGTACCAATCATGCATGTTAATTTCAATCAAATAATTGGTTAGAATCTACTAGAGTTATTGTTACACTAGCATAAATTATTGTCACAAACTTTAAAGTGAAAGCCCCCAATAGGTGCATCAATAATTAATTATAGAAAAGTCATGATTTTTTTTGAGTGAGAGCCCAGAACATGAATTATTTGAGCAGCTACTAAAATAGTCATTACTGGAATTAATACTGCAGGTGAAGATGATAATAGTTTATAGATTATTTGATTTTAATTCATAAATTATTATTCAAGAATAAATAAATCAATGAAATCAATGAAAACCTCTAGAAAAATAAATGACGATACAAATATAACAAACTTGCAATTCGTGTCACGTCAAATCCATTGAGATTACCATATCATGAGTATTTTTTAAGCCATTGTATTTCTTTCACATGTTACAAACATCATTCTTTTCGTGATACGCCATTAAAAGAAAAAGAAATATATTTTGTGCATTATTTAACGCAACGATTCTATCATTATGGCCATTTACCCCAAGTAGCCTTGTATATTGTTGCAGGTTCACAATCATCATATATTTTAAGTCGTCACACAAAACCCCATTGAAAATATTCATTGTTATGGCATGCCATGCTGGACCATATTTTGTTGTAAAAAGTTGCAACATTTTGTTGTAATTAGTTGCAACATTTTGTTGTAATTAATTGAAACGTTTTGTTGTAATTAATTGAAACGTTTTGTTGTAATTAATTGAAACGTTTTGTTGTAATTAATTGAAACGTTTTGTTGTAATTAATTACAAAATTGAATGCATAGCATAGTGGAAGTTTGTTGTTACACGAAATGTCGTACAGAACTCATTGCTACTGAAACTTTACCAGTATATAGTTGTTACCTCTCTAAATTGGAGATCAAGTTCAGATCCAATTCAAATCCAGTTTATCACTTACTTTTTATTGCCAGAATGTTTGCCGTGTATTGTAAAGCTACGTTGCACAATATAAAAAATTAGTGTGACATTTCAAATTTCCACTATGCTGTTATGAATATTTATAATATTTATCCAGCATGGCGTGCCATAGTATTTTATATCAATCAAAAATTTCATTACTACCATAATCATAAATCACATGATTGATATTGGTATCATCTTTACAAGTTTAATATATTAATACTTATTATGAATCAAATTGAAAATCAATGTGATTGATGTTTATCACCATTATCATTTAAAAATTTTATATATATAAAAAAAAAATGCCAAATTTACAAAAATTAGTACAAAAAGGTTCGATTTCGTCATTAAAAACTTATTTTTCGTTAATTTCATTAGAAGAGTTATTAATAATAAATAAACCTGACAAGCATGGTGATACACTTGTACATATTGCTGCAAGATTTCACCAATTTGAAGTATTGAAATATTTGGTTGAAGAGTTGAATGGAAATTGTAATGTAATTAATAAACATGGTATTATATCAATAATAAACACGTTTTGATTTTAAAATAAATTAAATAATCAGTCGATTGATTTTAGGCAGACAACCACTTCACGAAGCAATTGATAATTTAGAATGTGTCAGATTTATTTGTCAACAAAAAAATGTAAATGTTGATTGTATGAAAAGAGGTGATTGGACTCCATTGATGATTGCAGGCGTGTAAACATTATAAATTCTTTATTCTCCTATTTCTCATCCTCTTCCAAAAACATTTAATAATTAATAATTAATTAATAATAAAGCGATGAAAGGTAGATTAGATATTGTAAAAGAACTTGTTAGTCATGAAGCAAATGTAAAACATTTAAATAAAGATGGATGGACTAGTTTGCATCTAGCAATAAAAGAAACACATCTAGAAGTTGTAAAGTATCTTTATCAAATTTCACCCGATACATTAATGATTCCAAGCAAATCAGGAATATATCCAATACATACTGCTGCATCATCATCATCATCGTCATCATCATCGATTGTTTTCTATTTGCTATCAGCAGTTAACCCAGAAATAAAAAAACAATTATTAAAAATTACCGACAACAGTGGAGTCAATCTATTACAAAGTTCGATAATCTCAGGTGATGTAAATTTAATTAAAAAATTAATTTATGAAGAATATAATTATGATGTTGATGATAAATCTAAAAAAGGAAAAGAAAAATATAAATTTCTTTATCATAAAGATAAAATTGGTAGACAAGCAATTCATTATGCTACAATGGTTGGTAATTTGGAAGTTTTGAAATTGTTGATTGAATGTGGAATTGATGTGAATGTGGTGGATGATTGGGATAATTGGACTTGTCTTCATTATGCGTGCAAAGAAAGCTATATTGATATAGTTGACTATTTGATATATAATTGTAAAGCAAACATTAATATTAAAGATAAGCATGGGAGAACTCCAAAAGATGTTGGTAAGTCGTATTAATTATCATTATTGTTATTATTGTTATTTGTTATTGTTATTATTCAATAATTAATTAATTTAAAATTTTAATTTATAGCAATTTTATGGAATCAAGTTAAAATTATTAAATTATTCAAATAAACAGTCATTTATATGCGCCATGATTTATCTTGTTAACTTATGCCTAGATATCCATGAACATTTGATTCCCAAAATCACA
Source organism: Entrophospora sp. SA101 (assembly GCA_958430865.1). Classification (NCBI taxonomy): domain Eukaryota; kingdom Fungi; phylum Glomeromycota; class Glomeromycetes; order Entrophosporales; family Entrophosporaceae; genus Entrophospora; species Entrophospora sp. SA101. The sequence goes on along the minus strand of CAUDNR010003112.1, from coordinate 56,570 downwards.
ATCTGAATTTGATACAAAGTGTCAAATCTATTTCTACTTCCACGTATGGTTTTAACTAATTTTGATTTTGACTTTGGAATCGCGTTCCCATTTTCTCGTTAGAGCCTCGCATATTCCAGATATGTATGATAATTTCTGTAGAAAAATAATTGCTATTAATTATAAGGAAGTTTGTAATGTATTACAAATAAATTTAATGAATAACCTGAATTAATTGCTTTCCTTTTATTTGCATCTCTCTTCTCTTCTGATCGATGATAACGATAATTTAATAACCGGGAAGCAAGAATAAATTTTTTTTGGTATCTTTGTGACCTGGAAATATTTCTCGATCGATTACTTTTTCAAAATCTTAAAATTAATTAATTTAAAATAAACATGACTTTAATTTCATTTGTTGTTATCATTATTAACAAACAAATCCAAATCCAAATCCAAATCGAATAAATGTTAACTAGCTGGTGATGCCCTGGCCGAGGCCAACCGGGAGTTGTCACACAGCATAAAATATTTAAGAGAGTTTCTCTGCCATTGATAATTTTATCATCTAAATCATAGTAAATATGCCTAATTGTTTTCCTTTTTTAATAGTTGTTCTGTCAGAGTAAGAATCAGATTCTTTGTGAAATCATTGCTAATCATTTAAAATATTTGGAACATAGCATACAACCAAAAATTAGTACATATTTTATAAATACAAGAATTTCTTGTCAAAAAAAAAAGTTATTCTTTCAGGAAATTCTGTTGTATTGATCCAATATTTTTATTATTAGATGTGGATGGTGGTGACGGTCATATTTAAGTTGAGAATTCTTTCATTTTAGATTTTCCTTTATCGACTTTATTGGTTTCGATTTTTCAACCCAAGACAAGTTTTTTTTGCATAGAGTTCCTTTCGTGCAACTATTAAAAAAAAAAAATCTTAGTTTGAGATCCTAAAGCCCAAAGAAAAATATTAAGGATATGTATAACGACAAGGACCTTAATAAGTCTTGAAAAACTAGAAACAAAAAGTCTGCCATTGGCTCTCAACCACATATAAATTATATCGTAAATATTTATTAAAAGGATAAAAAAATTCCATGATCTTTTACACAATATCTATCCGTGTACTACTTTTCATTATTATTATATTTATGAGCGTGGACTCTTCACTTTTATCATTGAACATGATCACAATATAATAAATACTATCACAATTAAAAAATGATAATAACTTTGCTAGGTATTAATAATGAATGTATTCATTTTTTTTTTTTTTTTTTTTTGTTATATATATCAGTAGCTTGATTGTTGTACAATAAAAAACCAAAATCTTTGACCTGTCAAAAAATATATTTATTGAAATTTAGTAAATTCTGATTTACAATATAAAATTATAAAAATGCTCAAGTTAAGTTTGATACCGCATAACTAGGTCGATAATGCATCTGTACCTTTTTTGGTAAAATATGACAGCATTTTGAAATCAACATGGGACAAAAACAAAAGTATAAATTTATTTTTCTTGTAATTAGTAATAAAGCCTTGATAATGCTTCCCAAGCCATAGATTCCATGATTTTGGCTAATGGTCATTTGGAAAAGTTAACTTGGAGAAATGAGTGGGTCAGTCAATTGCACAAAATGATTTTGATTTCGGTTGAAAATATTTGCTATCTTAAAGTTTTCGAATTCATAAAGTATTCAGTGATCTGATACAGAAATATCTTCAAACAAAGTTCCTCGAAGATCATTTTCCTTCATTAACAATCAAAAAGTATTTAATTGGTCTTTTCTTTTTTTCGTATACCTTTACGAGTTCAAGATTGACATATGGAAATTGACATACTTAAATCGCAGATTGTGAAATTAACTAATATTAATATTGATATTAAGATTAATTAATATTAGGATTATTAGATTAGTATTAATGATCAGATCTCTTTATTAATATTATGACAATTGTCATTCTTCTCATCGGTAATCTCTTTTTTTTTATTTTTAGTAAAAATTTCCTTATAGGGAGGTTGTTCTTGGATGAAACATTTTTTTATAAGCTTAATAGAATTTGTTCCAAAATATAAAGAGATTTACATGATATTCTTATATGGAGGTATGGCTATAATTATTTTGTTTAAAAAAGAATCCAAGAAAACTCTTGTTTATAATTATAATCATTATCACCATGACAAAAGAAAGTCATTACCTTGTTTATTATTATACGCAGCTTTGCAGTTCTTGCTGTATTTTTATACCAAAGAACTCGAGAGTATAGATGAAAGATGATTAAACAAAGAAAGAAAATCAATGAGAACATTAATAAATAAATAAATAAGTATACACATATATATATATTGTAGAGGTGAAGATAACTTTCTTTCTATTATCCTTAAAAACCCATCAAGAAAAATATATACATATATTAAATTCGAGTTATGTCGACTTTTTCATTCCAAAACTTAATTTTATCAAGCTTATTATTTGCCATTGGTTATGTGATAAATTTTTATGTGAAATATTTTAAACGTTCAAATAAATTACCAGGTCCTTTACCACTACCATCAATTGGTAATTTGAAATATGGTGGTGATATTGGTGAAGTGTGGCTTGGTAGGGAAAAAGTTATTTGCTGAATATCTTGAGAAAGTTTTTAAACCTTCATTTGGTAATTAAAATCATCGTACAACTCCAAACAAAGGATTAGATGTGTTGGACATGACTTCTAAAGGTATATTATTCAATGGTGATTACAATAAATGGAGTTATAACCGAAAATTTTTCTCAAAAGCCATCTCGGCGTCAAGTTTTGCCAAACAAAGTGTCAAGATCAATCAATCATTATTTTAGGAAATGGAAGAATATTGGAAGGATTTGGATCAACGAAATGGTGAAATAATTATTAATATGATGGAGTGGGACCGAAAGATTTTTCGCCAGTGTTATTTTTTTGATAACGACAAATAAAAAATGCGATATTCTAGAGAATTACCATAAAAATTTTGTGCCCCCCTGAAAAAATCCTGAAACAGAAAGCATGATTTTATCACGTCAGTTCTAAAAATTTTTTATGACGACTCCGTTTTTACATATTTTACCAAACTATAATAATAATAGTTATGGCAAAAAATTGTTCCGCAGTTGCGATTGTGAATAAAATCTATTCGAATTATAAACGAATGATTAAATTTATTTTTATCAAAAAAAGAAATAAAGAAATTTTTAAAGTATAATTGATAACATTATTTCAAATAAATTCTTTAAAACAATACCATTTAAATTTACTACAGTACTGTTTATGTGATTGATTCAATCGTTAGCACCAAATAAACAAATAATTTCACAGTTATTGAAGCCAATGCCAATAACAAAAATGGCACCACATTTAACTGCCTTTATAATAAAAACTCACAGGTGACCTTTATTTGTTGATGAGTTGATGAAAAATGCAATTATTATTGAATGCAATATATATATATATATATATAATAAATTTATAATAATATAATTAAATATAGATAATCCTTGTCTCAACAAAGAAAACTAAAACTTCAATTCAAAATTTACATACAAGTGTTTTAAATACCTACCTGACTGGCATGATGTAAAAATTAAGAATGAAATTGATTGTATTGAAATAAAAGGATAAAAGACGCCAAGGAAAAATGAATTCTATTATTATTATTATATATTATTATTAAAACCCTACTATTTACTATCACGATTTATTAAATATAATAAAATTCATTGATTTTTTACATGAGAAGTAGATAGATATAGGGGTAATCATTTGTTTATTTTTATTCCTATAATAATTAACGTTATAGTTGTAATGAATACAATTATATTAGTACCGGCTGATTCATAAAAGAAAATCTTTTCTTATATATTAATATTAATATAGTAATAGTGAAGTTTTTAATACTAATACCAAGAATATCGTGTGTTACGGATCTACTAAGCCCCAGATATTTTCATACAATAACTCAATTTCAGAAAATTTCGCGTAACATCACAAATATCTTTTCCATAAAGGAAATACAGTTTTAAATTACTATTATAATTAGATTTTCCTACTTCAATAACAATTATCCGGGGAGCCTGATCTACCACATGAAACAACAATGATTAGTTCGGGTATTTAATTTGATATATATATTAATATTAATATAATGATGACGATAATGATGATGATGATGATGATGATGATGATGATGATGATGATGATGGCGATCTTCGGGTAAATAATAAATTTGTTAAATGGAATTCATTTATTTGGATTCTATGATAAATCTTATGTCAATTAATTTTTTCATATTTATAAAAATATCCTTGCAAATATATTATTATTATTTATTATTATTATTATTATTATTATTATTATTATTATTATTATTATTATTATTATTATTATTATTATTATTATTATTAATTATTTGATGAGAAAAGTCTGCAAATGCGTTAAAATCAGTTTTGGAGACGAAGAATTCGTGTTTAATATCGAAAGATGTTCAAGAAAGAACAAAAGAAAAATACGAAAAAGGTCGTTAAAGAGGATTATAATATATTAATAAACGCGGTCGTGGCGTTATTGATTTGAATTCCTTTATATATATATATGAAAAAGAGACAGGAGTGATGGAAAAAGATAGAAAAGAACCCTGAACTTTGATGATTTTCAGTATATTGGTTATTAATAATCTTTTAAGTTATATATATATATATAAGTAAATACACGAAAAAATTTAAATGAAAAGTCATATTATGGTACACTTTATGAATGAATAATATACACACGCGCATGCAAAAGATCGATGTATCAGATCATATGAAATTTTCATAACTTCGGAAATTGAAATCTAAATTTGGGAATAGCAATTGATGACTAGTAATATAAATATATAAATACAAGTAAATTTTTTTTAATAAATTTCTTAAGCGAAGTTTTATTCTTTTGGGGTTTTTTTTTCTTTAAAGAAAAGAGCTTAGAGGAAAACAAAATAATTATTTTCACTGTTTTTTTTTTTTTTTTTGTTGACAAAAATAATTAATATAATCAATAACGAACGTATTCATTTATATTATCAATTCACAAAATCTATAAACTATCCCTCAAGCTCTTTTCTATTAATGAAAAATAATCCATTTATTATTATATTAACGAAATGGAAAGTATGGAAGAAAATCAAGGATTAAAACTTGTTGACGATACTTCTCGCAGTACGAATATTCCTAACAATGACGAAAAAACCAACAATGATGATGATAACAATAAGCTTGGAATTGAAGATAATAACAAGCTTGAGGATATCCAAATTAAAGCCAATGAAGAAGAATCAATCGCATTCAAATTACAATTTGATGGTAACTTCATTAATTTAATTCAGATTATTCTTTTTCATTCTTCATATTTCACAAATTAAACTTATTTATTCTGGTTTGATAGAAATTTTAATTGCCGCAAAATTGTTAGAAAATGCTAAATCAAATAACAATAATCGTTATTATAATTCGCACGCAAAGACAAATTCTTTATCTTTATTAAATAATAGAAGAATATCTGGTAAATATTTATTCTGTTTATTTAGATGCAATAAAGTGATATTTATAATATTCATAACATTCATAATACTCACGAATCATAAATTTACCCAATGAACTTAGAAATTGAAAATTCATATTTCACACATCAAAAATCTTATACTTACCAATCATCATTAAAATATCATAATTATCATAATCAAGCAAAACACAAACGTAACAATTCTTCAATTCCAAAATTAAATCTTAACGGAATCAGCAACAATTCATATTATCCAACAACAACAAACAGAAATGTTAAACTGAATCCTTTGTCATCAACTCCATATGTTAGTTATGATGTATTTGATGAATTGAGCTTTGATGATGCATTTGGTTTAAAATCTTCTTTAAAAGAATTTGATTATAAATTTAATAATAATAGACATGGTAATTATATTATATTATATCTTTTTCCTTAGGAATAAATATCTTTATTATTCAATAATATTAATTTAATTATAAAAATAGATTCAGATTGGGATTCATTATCCAGTGGTCAAGGATATCCACCACTTACCCCGTCTTCAATTCATTCCTCATCCTCCTCATTTTCTCCGAGTTTGTCGCCTTACTACCCTTCGACAAAATCAAGTTATCATCAACATCATCACTGGTTTTTGGATGATAAAGAATTTTTTGCTCAACAATTATTGTTAGAAGAAGAACGCAAATTACTTGAAATACAACAAATTCAATTAAACGATGCAATTGCTGCTCACCAATTGCGTCTTAAATCGGAAGCAAACAATGACAATAATTTTGATCCATTATTTAAATTTAATTTGGTACAAACACCCACAACATCCACAACACCATTGACACCATTAACACCGTCGACGCCATCTTCTTTAAATAATAATAATTCAAGATATAAACCAAATTCATTTCTACATCATAAATCTTCTTCTTCAAGTCAATCACTTAATCATTTATCATCATCTTCATCATCTTCGTCATCACTATCACCTTCTTCTCCCTCTTCACAGTCAAGATATTATAAAGAACCAATTGGTACTCCAGTTAGAAAACCTTCGCCATCTAATTCCATTAACAACCATAAACACAATGTTAAACCAATCTCAATTTCTACCGCATCGTCATCATCGTCATCGTTATTATCTTCTTCTTCTTCTTCTTCTTCGTTGTCACCTTCATCTTCTTCTTCGTCATTTTCATTATTCTCAAAATCACCCTCTTCATCAATCAATACTTCTAATATTAATATCAACGTTAACTTGTCACCAACAACACCACCATCGATGCCTATAACACCGCCAACAACCCCATATAATAATAATAATAATAATAATAATAATAATAATAATAATAATAATAATAATAATAATAATAATAATAATAATAATAGTTATTTTAATCCATTCTCTTCTTTAAATATTCTTAACCCAAAATCTAAAAATCTTAATAATAACCTTAATAATAAACATCATCATAATCTTTTCTACAACAATTCTGCATCTGCAACAATATTTGATGAACGTGAAGAAGATTCATTGTCATGGCCTGATGAATCATTTAATAAAGAATTTGAAAGACCTTTACAACTTAATAATAATAATTTGAAATTTCATCGTGGTCATCATCGTCATACATCTGAATTAATTAAATTATTGGTGTAATATTAATTTAAATTGGAAAGATTTGGGATGTTTTTTCTTAGGCTTTATATATACATACATACAATACATAATAAATAATTAATATAATCTTTATAATTTAAAACTTTTTGGTGGGACATTAAATATTTATTTAACTCTTCTTTTTTAATTTATTTATTTTAATATCTCATTACTTTATTTAATAATAGTAACATATAGTAATATATAATAATAATAGTAATCATAATAATAATAATAATAATAATAATAATAATAATAATAATAATAATAATAATAATAACAGGTGAAGGAAGTATCTTGATGAGATTTCCTTGGATTTGTTGTGATAATGAGCGCAAGTGTGAGAGAGTGAATGTATTTTTAAGAGTGAGAGTGAGAACTGATTAAATTTAGAGATTTGTTTTTGGTATTTATTTATTTTATATTATTTATATATTTATATCGTATTAATCTTTTATCAAATAAAAAGTTGGTCTTTATAGCGAGTGAATATATTTCCTTATGAAAAAAATATACGCAGTGTATAATAAATGTCATGCGTACAGTTAGCGTACAACTGCATAGGTTGCCTTCATTTCATAATGTTAATAGTATCAACAAAATAATAATGATAACAATAGTAACGGGTTTGCAATTTCTCTAATTATCAATATTAACATATTAAATAATTATGTTTGTTACCAGATTAAAGATTCGATATTAGGTGCTTAAAGTATGTGATTGTACAAATGCGATTATTTTTCTTGATGATAATTGGTAATTCTTAAAATTATAATACCACGTATTTAATTTAATAGTTATACCCTGTGGTTAGTTAGATGTTGGTTTTTTGGTCAAATAATTCAAGTTGATTGTGCAGATACTTAGCTGCCTTTTAATTGTTATGTTAAAAAGGCAATTCCTCCCAACCACCTTTTATGGTTCTCTTAGTTTTCTATTTCTATAGATAGACATGCAATTTCAATTGCGAATTGCTAAAGGTTTTTGTTTCTGGACTGAATTTTTTTCGGAAGCGTGGATTCTTTTTATTATTATAATTATAATAATTTTAATTTTTTACATTGTTGTATATTCTTTAAATGCTTTCTGTTTGGTCGGTATGATTGAAAAATACATATCGTGAAAGCAACCTTCCAGGCAGTCTAAGCAAACCAAATATTTAATTATGCAATTAATATTTTTATATTATTTCGTTGATTTCTATCAAAACGAGATGGTTTTGTTTAATACAAATGGGAAGAATTTTTTCGTAAATTACGTTTTCTTTTATTTATATCACATGTTTCTTTTTACATGACATTAATCGTTTGGTTTTCGCCTGTCTATTGTATTTTAGATCACTTAAACAAGACGACAAAAATTAGCGGACGCATCTGTCTTCGATCGAAAATCTGCAAGTATATATATACTTAAAGAAATTGAGACCAAGTAAATTTCATGTAACAACTTTTTTTCATAGAATATTTTCTACAACATACATTTGATTTATTCGATTTATTTATTTCCTTTTTTTTTTTTATTAATAAATAAAAGTTCTTTACAACAAAAAAGTTTAACGAACATATTATATACAAAATTTGGTCGTGAGATTCAAATATTGTAACACAAAAATTATTGTGACAAATTTTTTTTTTAGATTAATAGTAATAATAGACTCCCTTTTTAAAGCCGAATTGAATGGTGGTGGTGGGTTTTTTAAAATCCAATGTGTGGATTTCAAAATTTTTAACTTTTGAATATAGATGATCCGCACTGTATTATTAATATTAATATTAATAATATATAACAATAATTCGAATAAAATTAAGTCAGCTGCGAATGGCTGAGCGCGTTTGGCTGACTTATCGAGAGAACCAACTTTATCGAGACCGTCTTAAAGATAAAATATTAAAAAAAATTTTTTTTATTCTAAATAAGTAAATTATAAATAGTTTTTTATTCTAAATAATTATTTATATTAATCTTTTTATTAGAATTTCAGAAATTTGGAAAATCAACCAACCTTTTCATACTATTTCCTAACACAAATAAAATATAATAAAAATAAATAAATGTATTTTTCACAATACAAATAAGAATATTCTTTCTAAATTATCAGACAATAAATTATACAATCAATGAAATAATAATATATCGCGACAAGGATTTCTAAATCATCAGGTATAACATATGATATACATTACTAAAAGTAGTAATGATGATCTTTTATTTAATGAAAATGTCACGTGAGGCCGACTTATTGAGAACAATTTACTTATCTTAAAAAGAGGGGTTTGCTGACTTACAACTTATCGTGACTTTATATAGGTTGGTTGACTTATCAAGGGATTTTAAATAGGGAAAAAAAGGGCTGAAAAATTTTGGTTGTTAATAATTCGAATTATTGCTAATACTAATCTATTTTTCCTTCATAGTCCTTGTATATATGGTGATAATAATAATAAATGGCAGTAACTGACATTTATTTTATTTTCTTAAGTCACAGTAGTAAGATAGATTGTAAATATAATTACTGTAATTTATATTTATCTTGTTAAAGGAAATATGACCTTATTTGTAATTTTACAATCCCTTAACAATAATAACAATAACCATATAGAATTTGTTGTGAATTGATATTTTGTAATAATAATGATTCGAATGAGAAATTGTATAAGTAAAATTTAATCCAAATTTATACACGCGTAACCGGAAAATGGCTTTATCTGGATGCCCGGAATTTTATAATAGGATTTTGAACCTATTATACCATATAAGAAATTTTGATTTATAAAATCAAGTATCGAACGCCAATTGTAAGTGATTGAGAAAATGTAAATTATTTTAAGCATTTTTACAGTTATGACTCAATCAATATCCATTTCTGATATAGGGTGGAGTATGACCTTTGTCTGAACTGCATAACCCAAACTTGTCTTGAATCTAAAAATAAAACAAATTCCACAAATAAAATAATAGTAAATAATAATATACCAATAGCATCTGGCCAAGCAATTGTTGGGTGAAGGATAGCCCTAATGTCATTAATACAGCAAATTTTCTCTTTGTTCTGATTTTTTAGTCCTAATAAAGATTTAATTATTATGTGTTAATTTTATTTATGAGTGTTTTTGTTTTGCCAAGTATTTCTCAAAATTTACCTGTGTGGTATTATGTTTTTTGGACAAAGATATTATTAAATTAGTTGCAACAATAGAGACGGAGTTTTTTGATGTTCTAAATTCATCAATTGTTACAACAAAACTTTTTTTAGACAGGGGCTTCGTGAACCGCTAGAAAAATGAATCATCAATTTCTAATGTATAGGAAACGAATTAGAAACTACAAATAAATATGTATTAAAATACCTTCACAGGTAAAATACTAAAGCCTTTCGTTTTCACTGCGCCCCATTCCCAAACGCAAACAGTGGTCTATTCTTTTTCTTTCCACAATTGGCATGGACTTAAAAGGTCATATACATATTATTAATAACTTATTTAAAACAAAAAAGTTTCATTCATTTAATTTAAATTGCATATGACATTCCAGACAATTAATTTCCAGTTTTGTCTAGGGTACTTCCGATAGCCATCTACATAGTTGCTCTAGTTCTTTATGTCTGTGCCCAGTATTAAATGCATCCGGTCTAAAAATAAATGTAAATAAGCAAGTGATTAAAGATTACATTCAAAAAAATCTATTATTTTTTTTTTACTGTTGTGAATAATTATCTAAATTATACCAACTTTGACCGGTCACAGTCTAAGAAATTTTTTGGTTCCGAGGATAAATTATTATACAGTGGATCCATATCAGCAACTTCTTTTTTCTTCGTCATGGCTCTTTTCCTATTAAATTCTAATA
>CAUDNR010003112.1:8048-34268 GCA_958430865.1 Entrophospora sp. SA101 | reverse complement strand
CTTTAAGGAAGAAAATTAACACAGGACCATAAAGAACCTAGAAAGATGATTCGGGCACCAGAAAAGTACAGGGTACAGGAAATTTTGTTGATTCCCTGTCACCCAAGATTTACCCACTAAATCTAGGAAAAATGTGGAAATTTTTGGAACAGGTGACCTGTACCCTGTAACTTTTGAGATTAGACCTTGAAAAGTACAGGGTAGAACTTATGAATATTATTATTGTTATATCAATCCAGATATCCTATCCGTTTTAAATTATAGAAATCTAGATACCCCTATCTGTTTAAATTATAGTAATTCAGATGAAATAAAAATATTATTTCATCAATCATTTTGTTAACCAATAATAATAATACGTTTCATGATGGATCTTTTTTAGTATTGATGAATTTTTATTTACTAGGCTAAATATTATTCAAATTACCATACGTTCAAATAGCAATAGTAAGTATTAATCGCGTTACAGCGAATTTAAAAAGTAACAATAAAAAAAAAGATGAATGTGAACAACAATAATAAAATTGTTTAATTAAAATAAAAAGATCAGTTTCCAAGGAATCTGTATAAACAAAGATGGTATTTTCTTTTATCAAATTCCCTACAAACAATTAAAAATTTTCATGATTAAAACCTTTGAAAATGTCCCAACAACGAATTTTGATGATTAGTAGCATGGATTTGTTGAAATGAGGTTTTATTGTGTTATTATTAGCGTATATTAATAACACGTTCTACGCAGGACACGTCCGCTTAATATTGAGGACACGAACATGTCCTGAACGATGTCCCAATGTTTAAACAATAATAATTTTTATTTGTATAAAACGAATAATTGATAAAACGAATGATTTGATAAACGAATAAAACGAATAAAACACAGCAAATAATTTGAATAAAACGAGTAATTCGAATAAAACGAATAAAACTAATAATTCGAATAGATGAAATAATTCGAACTGAGATTGGATTTTTACAACTTGGGAAGCTCATATGTACAATCCATACAAAAAAAAAGGGAAAAAAGACTTGGACTAAATTTCAACAAAAAGATTAATTTTCCGAATTTCATCATTTTTGCTTGTCAGAATGCTTTTTTTATCAAAATCAGTTCCTTAAAAATTTAATTCTTAGTATTATCATTACTTGGGTGATGCAATTTATTTATTAATCCTTGTAAAAAGAAATAATAATACACAATCATCGTGAATATTGTAGTAGACATATACAACTTATGAATATACATGTATTCACATCCAAGGAAAGGAGTAATAAGTAATGTTTTTATATAAAAATATTAAAAATGTAAGGTAAAAATCACCAGAGCAATTGCATGGGAAGAAAATACTTGGACTCGAAGCAATTTATGAATATTACCTATTCTTTGATTACTCTGATGGAAATTTATGCTATACTATTGTTATTGCTAATAATATCATCACTGATTTTTCTTTCTTTATCTTTTATTGTCAACATCCCAATGTCAGTTGATATTTTTGTGTGCATATATATTAATGAATTCACCTTAGTTAACAAGGTTCCAAGCTAAATTCACTCTAAATTCTTTATAGCTTATTTTACCATTGGATTTTTGATTGATTACAATAGCAGTATCAAATAACCAAAAGAACATTGGCAATTTGACAAGACATTCATCCAATAATCCAGTCTGATATAGAAAACAATTCATTCACATGCTGAGGAGAAAAGGGATGCAAAAAATCAAAGGGGTGGACTTCCATAGCAAACTTATTAGCCAAAATCGCCTCTCCTAATAAATGATCATTGTTGAATCCGAAATGCCAAAATAGTTTTTCATCTCAGTTGAAATTAATCTTATTATATAATTTCCAAAATTATATCCGAGATTATTTGAGCTCTTTAACTCAGTAGCAGAAATTTTTATGTGAAAAGTATTGTAAATCTGGAATTGCTTGCCGAAATTGATTTTCAAAACAATTTGAGGTGTTTTTAATATATTTTCTTGAATGCAGAATCCTAGAAAGTCTAACTGTCAGAGAGGTCATAATTTCTCATAACTGGCAGAATAAGGTATGGTTGCCAAGATATTAATTAATTGATTGGAAAAGAAGTAATGCTGATGATAAGAGACTTACATGCTGCCTTGTCAATATATAAATCTCAATTATGTTGGGATAATGAATATTTAATCCAAGAATCAATGATAAGTTTCAAATTTGCATTATTATTATTACAAAAATTGGTATTACTTCAATTACTGTGTGTTTTTCTTTCCTGCATTAATAATCTTTAAAGAAATTTCATTGCAACAAATTATTAATGAATACTTTTCCATATTTATTCACACATGACAAGGTAAAATTGATTAGGAAAATTATCAATCAATTAAAAGATATGAGAAGTATCATTTATTATATTTGGTGTTTGCAAATAATAATTATTGAAGATATTAATTTTAGATAAATTTATAAAAATGTATATTATTATATCACTAACTAAAAAAGTGAGAAATGATGATGGTGATGAGTTGTTTTTTTTTTTTGTAAGGATAAATGTCATTGGAATTAAATAAAAAGATTGTGACCAGAAGAAAAAATCTTCAGATACAAAGTTCCTTGAAATTTTTCACAATTAGCATGCTTTATTGGCAGTAAAACATCCAAACGTTATTTGTGCAATAGTTGGAGCTCCAATATTTTGTTTAAATCATTCTTAACAAGAACAAAAAATCTATTTTTCTAAATAAAATCATAATAATAATATTATTATTATTATTAATGATGATAACAATGATAAGGTTGAAATAGATCCTTATTTCAACAATCCTACATCTTGTATACTCTTTATGGAAAATTTCACAAGAAGCTTAATTTCAAGAAACATAATACACAGTTTTACATGTATCAAAATCTGAATGGAGGAAAACAAGCTCTGGAATTGTTAAATATTGAATGTTCCCATTCAATTGAGATATCAAATAAAAACAAAAAAAAAATTACACAACAAGATATCCTCAGGCCGCTTCACCCAATCCTCAGAATGCTATACATTCTGATAAATGGGGAAGAGTGGTGATATTTTTTGGTGCCAAGTGGATGTCGGGTTAGCTTTAAATTAACTGGGGTATTTAATAATGCATTAAATTTAGATAATAAACGTGGCCGCAAGGCTTCACTTTAGCATTAAAAATAAATAATAATAATAATAAAAGTGATAAAGAGAATCGGATATAAAAAGACATTCAAGTCATGATATCCGTCGTTGGGGTCATCTATGACCAATAGTCATACTAACTACGACTGACTATAACATGAAGTGCAGATCATTCGTTAGTGTGAAACCTATTACTATCTGATTTCATCGATTCGCCAAAATATTAAATGAAAAAAAAATAAAGTTCTAGGGCGGGTCCTTTAAGTCCTAGAAAACGTCATAGGCTTTTTTTAAAGAAAAGATTTGTAAAAGGTTATTTATTATATATAGTGAGCAAATGATATATTTAAATCAAGAAAATTTATTATAAATAATTTATATTGAAAATGTATGGAACCGAGTCTGGGAAAATCCAGTCCCGGTCTGGTCCTTCGAATAATAATAATAAAGTTTTACAAAATGAACAATTTCTTTTATTCTAAAATCAATAAAGGAATAAAATACAAAATATCATGATCTTGTGATTTATAGTTTAAAATTTTTCAATATGATTTTATTTCCATATTTGAAATAGTGAAGATATTTTATAATAAATATTTTTGCGGCTTCATATCAAATGAATTTATTTAGAATTGCACTATTAAGGTAAACCCTTTTAGTTGTTGTTTTTATTTATTATTTTTTGATATTTTTTAATATTTATACACATATGACAATTTTTTACTTATTAATAGAACGCGTAAATTGAATTTCATCACCGCCTATTCCGGCTGACCCCTGTGGCACAAAAATTTATTGGGTAAGTTGTGTGAAAGTCATGCAAACATTAACATTGCAATAATAACCAATAAGATTCCGCGCAGTCTGTCTAAAACTAATTTTGTGAGAATAAAAACAAGTATATTGTAAGTGTTGCATTGATAGTGATCTTGAGAAAGTACAAAATGTGGCTATCGGGACAAAAGAAATTAATCCCGGAAGAGAGTTGGGGGCAAATTTTATAAACGAATGATCAAATAAATTCTATTCAGATATTGATGTTCTGAGAATATGTTCCCCACAATAGAGAATAATTTTCTATTGATAGTTTCCATGTTACATATTGTTGCTGTTGTTCTTTTCTTTACTGAACAAATAAATAATAAATTAAAACAAACGAATGGTTTTGTGTGTTACATGAGATCAAAAATTAATTAAAACAGATATTTTTTTACTACGTAATAAAAAAAACGAAGACTAATATTTTGTTTTGTAAGCCATTCAATTGCATGATTTATGATCTCACTTGAGTTTTTTTGTTAACTTAATTTAGTGAAAAAAAATTTTATTTTTCATTTCATAATTGATCACAAAATCAAAAATCAACCAACAATACTAATACTGATTTATTTTTAAAATGATAACGCAGAAAATAAACTAATTAAAATATTCGGTGAATTTTTTTTTTGTTTATTTACTTTAATTTTATTTTATTTTTTTTTTGATTAGAAATTATCCGAATTTAATAAATAATAATAATAATAAATAAATTATCGAAAAAAGGAACCAGGAAAAACGAAGTTCTATTTATTTTCTCTATAAATGTGTATTTGTATATTGGACTTATAGTAAATCTTTTCCAATGTCTTCATTCTGTATTATTTTTAAATAATAATCAAATATAAATAAAAGATATGTTATTTTCCAATTCGCTCATTTTAATAATAGGTAATTTAGGTTGGTTGCATTTTAAAAATTAATAACTGTGTAACAAACAAGCTCAAACTGAATTTACCAAATCAAAATATATTTCAATGAAACTTTTGTCCAACGCAAAAAAGAAGTTATTGGAACTTCGTTATCCAACGAAATATTCGTAGGTTTTCTCAAATGGGAGACGCTCAGTCACTTTTTTTATATGTGGACATCTTGCATGTACAATCACATACTGTCACCATTTGTCTTTTGTGATGTAGGCAAAAGTTGTTCTCACCCTTGGCTTCACTCAAACAAAACGCCGCTGAAGAGGCTAATGGTATTGTGATGGGACTTGGAACAAAGTACCAATGGAACTCTAGTGTATCTTGAGTACTTTGTTAAAAATATGCAACAACCTTGTATCTGGTGTATAAATTACCTTTTCTTTTATTGGGTCTACATGGAAAAACATACTTGTGTTAATTGGTGGTTGTTTCTTTGCATGACAAGGGAAATGGATGTGGGACCATGATTGACTTGTACTTGCTTTCCCGTATGTACTGATTTTTATTACGTAACTTCAATACTGGGGATGTTAGGTGTTATTGAAAATTATTGAGTTAGCAAATAATCTCCAAACTTGCGCTAGTTACATGACTAATTTTCAATACTGGAGTCAAATGAACATTGGAGACAATGTTTAATATTTATTTGCTGAACCAAATGAAAATCACAGACAGAGTTGGTCTAGTAAAAATACTCATTTTATAGTTAGTGGATTAACACAAGTCTTGGCAGGATTACTAGAATTTCTCAAGGACGAAAAATATCTTTCCGTTTATAGTTATTTGTAGTTGTTAAAATTTAACCGTCTAAATTCCTTGTTAAAGAAGTGTACCTGAAATATTTGGTGTATTGACTGATGAATTTCCTGAGAAAATTTCTGACAAAATATAATAAAATTAAAAATAAGAACAATTTTCAATATTCTGGAGTTTGTATGGTACAGTTTAGTGACTAAAAAGGGTAATTCATCATCACCGTTTCAAGTTCTATCCAATATCTTCATTAAAGTCTGAAATTCTAGACTTTCTCTATTATAAAATTTGTTTTTTCCGTGCTTTATGTTGAAAACTCTATTGTTTCAAATTTAATGATGATTATTTTCTATTCAATTTGTTTGTCCCATCCGTGTTAGAGACTTTTTTTTTAACAAATGGAAAGAACTGAATTTAAATAAATTAATATTGATGCATATATGCAGCCCATGTATGATAATAATTTTCAAAACTCAATTTTTAAAAAGTTGTTGGTAAATATTTATTCCATGTTACACGTATTACATAATCATTACACAAACATAAAATTTATATAAATAAACGATTCATACACATTCATTAACTAACTAAAAAATCCAAAAACTTTAAGAAATAATCGACAAATATAATGGGAAACAGCTTTTCAAATGCAAAAAAATTAATCAAAAAATTTAGACCGCTAAACCGGAATCTTTATGTTAATAATGATAATAACTCTTTAAATTTTTTATCATCGTCAACGTCGACATCATTCGACAATAATAAACGCACGGGAAGTGGTAGAAAGAAATCTAATAATAATCGCGGCAACCCTCCAAACTATGTTTGGCCTATTGATGAAAAAGAGTTGAATAGGTTGAAAACGCAACATTATTGTTTTAAAGAAATGTTTGATAAAAATTATTCTGCTCCGATTCAAAAATTATTGGAAAAAGGTGGAAAAGGTTTAGATATTGGGTTAATATTATTTAATAATAATAATAATAATAATAATAATAATAATAATAATAATAATAATAATGTTTATACATAGTGTACTACTATTATTAATCGATAATATTATACATTGTTCATTTGATTTTATCTCTTGTATATATATATTTAATAGTTGCGGGCCTGGATTATTTGTTTTGGAAATGGCATCTGAATTTAAAAATTCGGAATTTATCGGTGTCGATTTCTTGGAAAATTTTCCGAAACAGACCTTACCATACAACGTAGGATTCGTAAGGGCAAACGTTTTAGATGGTCTATCATTTCCTGACAATAAGTTTGATTACGTACATATCTGTTGTATGAATTATTCTTTTACCGAAAACCAATGGATAGATATCGTGGTAAAATCATTTATAAAATTATAAAATTATAAAATTATTAACTAATAATTATAAAATAGTGCAATAACAATATTATTTATTCTAGATCCCAGAGTTGGTTCGAGTGACGAAACCAGGCGGATGGATAGAATATTACGATATGGGCCCGTCGGTTACAAAAGCGGGTCCGATATTTATGAGATTACACGAAGCACTCGATAACTTATTAATAGAGAGAGGACTAAATACTCAATTCGTCCATAAAATAAAATCAACCCTGCAACGATATCCAAACCTTCAGAATATGGAAGGAGTGCTCAAGAAACAACCGATCGGCAATTGGGGTGGAAAGTTGGGCGAGTTGAATTTACAAAATACGTTGGAGTTTTTCGACGTTATAAAGGATCTTATGATTAATGCATTGGGAATAAACGAACCAGAATATATGAGGCTTGTTAAAGAGTTGGCCAAAGAATTCGATGAGAACAAATCAAGAATACATTTTGTTAGAGTCTTTGCCCAAAAATTTGAGCGTATAAATTAAGCACGTATAAACTGAATTTTTATTGTATTTCTTTTTGTATATTATTTGTTTGTTATATGATGCGACTTCTATATTATACATATTATAATTTAATAAGATTTTGTAATTTTTTAAGAACCTTCCCCCATTTTGTAAAATATAATTCTTCTTGAAAAATTCGAATAGATCTTCATTGTTTTTTATTAATTTAATATATATAAACATTATTATTATATCAGGTTATATTTAATTAAATAAACAAACATGCACAAATAAGTTTCTGGTTTTTTACTTGATTAATCTGTTTTTTAAAAAAAAAATATGGAAAAATTAAATTTTGTTATCTATCTCTCCCCTATATGTGTTGTGTGTATACACATGTGTGAAATATTTTTCTCGATCTGAATTTATTTGATTGATTCAGAATCGTCAATTTATTTCTTTAAAGATTGTTTACCATTATTCAATAACGTTGTGGTTGGTCCTAAGAACCAATGGTCCGACGTTCGCCTTGAGACTGGGCTGGTCTTGGACCAAGTATTTTCGTAAAATTGATCCAATAATAATAATAAATAATAAAAATATAAAAAAGACGAGAAAAATTATCTAGTTGCTTTTTCTTTTTTTTCTTTTTTATAATTATAATTATATTTTATATTCTAATAATAATAATTTGATTGTTATATTTTTAAATTCATAGTTGTATATTTTTTATTAAATAAAGTCTTGGTATTAGTGTTGTTGTAATTGGGTTTCGGATAATTTCGTGTATCACAAAGTACAAGATTTTTAATATTAATTTTTTTTTATTTTAGAACATGATCATCACCACAAACAAAGAAGTATTAAAAATATTTATCAAGCTAATTAACAAATAAATAAATCTATATTTCTATTTTACATTTAATCAAGAGCCATATTAATTTTATTTCTGGAGATTAATTTCAATAGCAGTGGCAGCTGGTACACCTTTATTATTGATGTAAAGATAATGATGTCTACCTGGTGGCATCATATTACCATTTGGTGGCATTTCAACATCTAATGCAAAAACTTTTTTAGCAGCATTAGATATTAATGAGGTTTTTTTGATTTTTGTAGCAACATATCGTTGTGACATGTGTGTTGAATGAGTCACAAATCCAAAATGTACTAATGCTCCAGTAAAGTTCACATCGGTGGTGGTGGTTTCTACTAGAACCTTGACGACTTGATTAAATTTAACAAGGATTGCTGTATCTTTGTTAAGTAAGGTTTTGCCTGCTACTGATGTAATTTTGTGGCCTGGAACATCTTTAAAAAAGTATGGTGGTGTGTATATTTGATTTCTATATCTAAAACAATATAAACAATATAAGATAATAATGTAAGATATTTATGATAATTTATTATGATAATTAAATATTTAATATAATTGTATATTGTTATATAACTTACTCAGTTGGGAATTTAAGCTTTTTATCGTTCTTAACAAATTGATTGGGATTGCTACCGCTGATGAAAACTTTACCATTAGGAAGTAATGTCGCAACAGAGTGATACATTCTAGCAATACCAGCATTTTTAAGACTAGTAAATCTTTGGCCGGCTTTTGCTTCAGGATCATAAAGGACTGGTGTGGTGGATGGGTTATCGGCTACTATTGTAACCGTATTATTTTTATTGAACTTATCTGTTGTTATTAATTTTTGTATGGACATTGTTAGTTAGATATCAGATGTTAATATTTTAGATTATATATCATATATATATATATATATATATATATATAATATATTTAGAACATATAGATCTTTTTACACATGTTTCTCTAAATACACATAATACTTACTGTAACCAGCAATACCTTTACCGGCACCGTTCAAGTACATGACTTTACCATCAGCTAAAATAACACCATCAGGCATAATACGAGGAAACCCGCCAAAATCTTCCATCTTCCAATCAGCTTTATTAAGATCTGAAAGATCAATAGTACCACAAGTATTGTCAGCGACAGTGTTAAAGTTCGTACCCTTTCCACCACCACAAACCATTACTCTTGATGCATAATTCTTCTCAGGACGTAATGGCAAAATGACCGATGTACCAGTAAATGGATAAGATCTTGATGGTCCAGGAAGATTTGGTAATCTCTTTACAATTTTATTGGCTTCCCAATCCCAAACTATGGATTTAACATCCGCAAATACAAATAATCTTTTTTGATTAGCTGGTCCAGATAATAAATGGACAACTGGATATAAATTTCTTGGCAACCTTTATTATGTAAGAAAACGTGCGTGAGTGTGTATGTACGACGTATGTGTGTGAGGGTATATATATATATAATGTATAAACTTACGTTTCTTGAAGGAAAGGGAATGGTTTAGGGGTACTCTTTTTGGATGGAAAGAATTCAAAAGTAGGATTATTAATATCTGCGTTATTAATACCAGTAGCTTTAGTTGAACCTCCAAGAATAAGCACTCTTCCATCCGAAAGTCTATGAATAAATAATTTAACAATCAATGAATGATCGATCGATCGATTTCAACAATGATTAATTAATATATACGTACGAAACCATTGATGGATACCACCGTTTTGTAGATAATCCATTAACATTTTCAGTCCATTGACACTTTTTATTTTGACATGGCTTGAACAATCTTATACTTTGAAATCCATCTTTATGTTGTGTGTTTTGCTATTATTATAATAAAGTTTTTTCTTTAATTCAATCAATTAAATTTATTAAAAAGATATTAAAAAGATGATAAAAAAAAAATTAAAAAATGTTGCGTACTTCTGCACCAGTTCCACCAGTATGCACTAAAGTCCCATCACTAGTAAAAGCACCGGCGGAGCAAAAAGTATTTGTTTTAAGATCGAGAACTCTTTGTGTTTTTTTGCCAATGTCAAACTCTGTTGAAATTGCTGGATCTCCATTTTTTTGTTTAAGTGGGTTCTTGTTAACTAGGAAATGAAATGAAATTTACGATTTTTTTTTCAATTGTTAAAAAAAATATTTTTTTGTTTTTTTTTTTTTTTTAGTAAAAAATTTAAATCATTAGATTCATTTACCTTTATCTATAAAAACAAGTCTATTCGGTGCGGTCAAAACCATATGCATAACTATAATTTATAATTCATTGTGGTTAGAAATATTGATTTATTACATTAAAAATTCATTTTTCTGCAAAGAAAACCAACCTGCTACACCGGAACTATTATTTTTATCATTGAAATTAATTAATTGATTGATTGATCGAGTAATTGGTCAATTAATTAACTAATAATTGATCGAAAAAGCATCAAAAAGATATATAAATTAGATACTAACGTTCCGGCCCCTTCATAAGTTCCGGGATCGACATTTAATTTAGCTTTAACTGCGCGTTCTATTAATTGTTATTCGTAAAATTAGTAAATAATTCTTAATGATTGATAAATTAAAACTGCAAAATTAAAGAAAGATAATAATTAATTACTTTCAAGAAGTGGTGATGCTTCGACATCGTCTCCAAATAATGTCGAAATGGCTACAAAAACCGATAAAATTGGAAGTGTTACTTTCATTATTATTTTTTTATTTTATTATTATTAGATTATTTTATTTTGATATATATATGTGTGTATGTAATTTTTTTTTTATAAACAAAAAATGATGGATAGATGAATTATGAATAATTGTGAACGAAATATTAATGTGTATTATGCGTATGTGGGCGAATGAGAATGAGCGAGGTATAATGAGCAAATGATAGATAATGGAAAAGATGGAAATGCGAAAAAAAAAAGGTTAGGGTAAAATGAAGGAAAGGGATTTGGCACTCTATTATATTATATTTTTCTATTTGAATAGGCAACTTATAGGAAGATAGCCTTTAATTATGATAAAATAATTATAAAGAATGAAATGAAGACCAAAGAATTAAAAATAAAGTGAAAGAAAAAAATTAATTCCAGATTTAGCATTGCAAGTGGTTTAAATATAAAAAAAGAGACTGAAAACACTCATGCAAGATAATTAACACAGTATGGTTTTTATTATTTAAATCGGTATATTTTTAGAATTCTCCGTTTAATTAATTAAATTGGTGCAATATTAAATTTATTTATATGTGGTGTGATCTGCGAAAAAATTTTAATAGCAACCAGGAAATACGACATTATTATTATCATTCGATCAATTAATTTTCTGCCGTTAATATTGAATACGTTTTCTAACTGGGTTAAATAATGCTTGATTTTTCTTTTTACGTGCAGTGTATTATACACCCACGAATGGTTTTTAATAAAACTTGTAATTTGTACAGAAAGAACCGTTAAGTTTACTTACTATACCTTGCCTTGTTGCTGATACAATTAAATCTTTCAGAAATTATTATATTTTATATGAAAAAGGATCATTCAATAATTTATTGCAACATTTCCGAATCTTCTATTTTGTTCTTATGATCGATTGCTTACAGAAGATGATGCTACACACACGATTCTTCCCCTGTCTCACAACTAAAGCCAGGTTTTAAATCTGTATTAAGCCGAAAAACTATCCGCATTAAGAAAATGACACTTTTCATTCCTATTCTGTATGGTAAAGCTTTGTTTTTTTGCGTTGGAAATTACACAAATAAGTCATTTCATAATATATATAATATCAATTCGAAATTAAAATAGCTGCGTGAAAATGAAAATTTTTGTCAAACGGGAAATAGTATTAATATGTAACTTTGTACCTTTTGTGATTCGGAGTCTTGGATTAATTGTTTAGTCCGACCTTTTAACACATTAATACTAAACATGTATAAAATGGTGCTAAACAAAAACGGAATTACTCTAAAACTTTATTTTTTTTTTCCCCCCAAAAAAAAAAAATTTCTTTTTTTCTAAAGTTTTTTTCAAAATCATTAATCAAAAACTTACATACAATCGAAATAATTATTAATTCCAATTAATCTTAACCAAGTTATAATCAACATTTAATTAATTATGAAAGAATTGTACATTGGAAATATTAATTTCAGGGCCACTGAATCACAAGTCGAGCATGTTTTAAATGAATTTAGTAATTCTAGATTAAAAAGTTTCAGTCTTATTAGGGATAGGGGATTTGGATTCGCTTTATTTGAAAACGATGAAGATGCTGATGTGCTACTTGAGGCTTCAGAAAACGGAATAGAATGTATGGGCAGAATATTATCAATCTCTCCCTCAAGAGGCAAAAGAAAAAGTGTAAGAAATGTAGAAGATGGCCTTATGTCTTCTCTCGAACCATCTTTTGAAATTGAAAGTTTAGAATTGGGTAGATGGGGTGGTGGAAGACGACAGAAAACTCGAAATCGGAATAAAAAATCCAAAAGAAATACCGACTTTACTTGGACATTTCTAAGTGCCTGGTCATATAATGATCAAGGCAATGATTTGATCAGACCAACTTTACAAGTGTCAGACTACAAAGAAGCATTTATAATAAAAGGATTTAGACTACAAGGGGATAGAGAGTATAAAGAAAAACGGGTAAAGATATTATTTAGATCATTGACAAACAAATCACACTCGATCGTTATTGAGAAAAATAATGACACATCAGAAAAGGTAACTGTCTATATTACTCTTAATTACAGTCCAGAACTATATCGTCACAAATTTGATCAAGAAAAAACTGATGAAATATCGTGGGATCTCAGTTTCATCTTGTCAATTTTGGATTCAACTCGAGATGAGTGGTCCAGAACTACTGATTGGACAAAGGATGTCAATGCTTTTGGAAACTATTTGGTCTACAAAATGGTTCTTAAAACCAATTTTCAAAATTTTCAATCAACTTTCAACAAATTACCAATTCCAGGGACGAAAGAAAGTTTCTTGCAGTGCAATGTAAAATCAATAAAAATAGTTGATGACAATTCTTACCTGGAGAATCATGTCTATAACATTCTACCTTTCGAGATATCCTATAAACTAGAGTGTCTGATGTCGCGTGGTATTCTGAGTGCTTCAGAAATTCATGAGCACAAATTTGGGTACAAATTAAAAGAGACATTAGATCAAGATAAATTTAATTATGTGTGGCATGCACTTAACTATATGAAACATAGTTATTGGAATCCGGGTTACGAGCATTACAACGCTAGGCCAATCTATGAGTATGATAATGCTCTCAAGAATTTTAATGGTGAACCGCTCATCTGGCACCCGTCGAACCCCAAAATAACCATAAAAACCAAGGACAGGTATGCTTGGGTTTACCACGCCTACATCACCCCTACTAAAATATATTTTGAGGATCCGACCTACGAACAATCCAATCGTATATTGAGAAAATACGAGGAACACTACGATAGATTTTTGCGTGTGACATTCGTTGATGAGAATGAAGAGAACATATATATTAGAGATGGCGAGGTTGATATTACAAAAAAAAGGATCTTACAAAAGTTGAAACATGGTTTTAAAGTTGCTGGTCGCCATTACCAATTTCTGGCATTTTCCTCATCACAACTACGCGAATCATCTTGTTGGTACGTCTGCAACAAAGAAATATGCGGTTTTACAGCAGACCAAATTCGTAAAGAGATGGGTGACTTTAGGTATAACGGGATTATATAATTACAATTATCATTATCACAGTTATTAGTTGGATTATTTTTTATTAACATAATAGTAATATTATTAGTATAATAAAAAATATTTTTCATTTGTAGTTTAATAAAATCACCTTCACTGTATGCTGCTCGAATGGGACAATGTTTCACAACTACAATTAGCACTGTGACAATTCCAAGTGACCAAATCGTAAAAATTCCTGATCTTGAAATCACAATTAATGGCAAAAAACAAAATTTCAGGTAAATTTATTCAAATCATGTTGATGAAATTTAATTTTGAATATGAATAAATTTATTGATAAAAAAGATTTTTTAGTGATGGATGTGGAAAGATATCCATGGACCTTGCAAGAAAAGTAATTAAAAAGTATATGGGTGTTCGATATATTAAAGATGAAGTCCCTTCAGTTTATCAAATAAGATTTGGGGGCTCAAAGGTGATTAATTTATCACAATCGAATGATAATTAAAATAATAATTAAGAAATGGATCAGTGTTAAAGATTTATATTTATTCCAGGGAGTGGTAGCCTTAGACAACACATTAGAAGGGGAACAAATTTGCGTGCGGCCAAGCCAGAAGAAATTCGAGGCACCGGATTCATTGGATTTCGAGATCGCTAAAACGGTCAGAAGTCCATTGCCCGCGTATCTAAACCGACAAATTATATTATTATTGTCAAATCTTGGAATTCCTAATGGAGTTTTCCTGGACTTGCAACAAGAGATGATAAACAACATCAACTTGGTGATTAATGACCGAGAAAAGGCCACTGATGTTGTTAGACATAGTTCGGGTACGAAGGAATGCTCGCATGTCATCAAAACTATTCTTAGCATGCTGGATGATGTTAGTAAATACCGTTATATTATTATTTTATCATACTACATTAATTAATTTTTATCATTAATTTTTATCTATGAATGATTGTATTATATATGAATATAGGGTGTAAATATAGAAGACGAACCATTTTTGAAAGGTTATTTAGAATGTAAAAGACTTTTTGCCCTAAATAATTTACGTTACAGGGCACGAATTTTTATGCCAAACGCGTATTTGTTGATGGGTGTTGTGGACGAAACCGGAATTTTAGAACCGAACCAAATCTATGTCCATACGTCCACTATTGTTTCCCAACACAGAACATTTAAAGGGGATCGTAATAAAAAGGTGAAAAGAGAACGTAAAGTATGGACCGGTCCAGCTGGTAATATTATTTATGATTATGATTATGATATGTGTGTGTGTGAGAGTGATAAATAATGATTTTTTCCGTGAAAAAAAAAAGTAATTACAAGAAATCCCTGTATGCACCCGGGTGACATGAGAATTGTCGAAGCAGTGGATGTCATAGAATTGGAACATTTAAAAAATTGTGTGGTGTTTAGTCAGCGTGGAGAAAGACCGTTACCAAATTGTTTGGTAAATATAATATATATTTTTTTTAATTTTGAGAAAACAATTAATGAATTTAAAAAATTATTACTTTTGTTATTTAGGGTGGTGGAGATTTAGGTAAATACATAGATTTATTACATAGAATATATGAAATGCAATATTTTAATGTGCTAAATCAAATATATAAAAAAAAAAATTTAAAGATGGGGATGAATTTTTTGTTTGCTTTGATGAAAGATTGTTTTTCCCTGAAGAGTCAATGTTTGAACCTATGAATTACGACCCTCCTGGAAGAAAAGAAATCGAAGAAACCATCAATATCAATCACATTTGCGAATTTTTCGCAGATTTTTTAATAAATAATAGATTGGGTATTATTGGTAATTTACATCTAGCATTTGCTGATTTTATTGGTTTAGAAAGTGAAGAATGCTTAACTTTGGCTGATTTAGTAAGTTGATTTTTTCTAATTTTTTTTTTTTCTTTCGCTCTTGTTAAATATTTTTCATGCTTTCCGCATTCATTATATAGCACTCCAAAGCTGTGGATTTTAACAAATCAGGAATACCTGTTACTGATAAATTACCGGAACTGAAAAATTATCCAGATTTTATGGAAAAAAAGGTGAAAGAATCATACCAATCTCAAGGAATATTAGGTCTACTGTATCGTAAAATACAATTAACCAAATCAGAAGATGACCCATTGCTCATATACGACACTGTATCTGGATTAAAAGTAAACGAGGAATATTTATATGAAGGATATATGGGTCACCTTGAAAAAGCTTTACATTACCGTAGTCAATATAATCGAAGTATAAGATCGATTATGGATAAGTTTGGTGTACAAACTGAACCAGAAATAATCTCATCGAACATTCTCCAGAAAATGAATGGGCGGAAAACGTACGACGTGAGAGAGAAAATTTCTAATGAAATATCACATATCATTTACGAATTCAGAATGAGTTTTAAACAAGAGATTACCCTCGACGTTGAAAATAACGAAGAGGACAATGATGACGATGATAATAATGATAACAATAATAATCATTATGGTGGTTCACCTTTTGATTTCCAAGTGAGAATACCAGTGACAGACGAATCAAAAGCTCTGGCCTCGGCTTGGTATTACGTAACATATAAGCAAAACGATGATGAATTCTATGATGAGGGGAGAGATGAACGAGAAGAGGATCTGTTGTTATTAAGTTTTCCATGGGTAGTATCTGATTTGTTGTTAAAAATTAGAGAGGAAAACCTTAATATTAATTCATAGTTTTTTTTGGTGTAATTTTTTTTGTATATACGTGTATTATAAATAAAATGTATAATTCATATAAATATATTAAGAAAAGTCGTATGTAAACAAATTATATTATTGAACAATAGCTCGCTTTAAATCCATTCCAATTGTAATTTCTCCACCACAACGGCCAAGCTATTCCTTAACAATTATTTGAATAATTAAGATAAGATTATGAATGCTATTAGCAAAGTAATTCGAATCAAATTTTGAATCTGCTGGCTATGGCATACACATACCATTTAACGTTATTTCTGTCGAGTATTTAAAGTCGAATTATTTTTTTTTAATACTGCAGCAATTCGTCCATATAATCACACACTTATTATGGAAAAAATTATGTTAATATGCAAATCATACGCTAGCCGTACACTTTCTCTGGTGATAAAATCTCATTTAATGTTACCAGCATTTTTATTCGCCTTTTAGATGTATGAAAATTTTTTTAATCTTCTATACTGTACGGGACTCTTTAAGAAAACAAAAAATTGTCTCCAATAATTTATGGTCGTAGATAGGGTTCCTAACAGTAATTCTGACTCCCTATTCGAATATTTATTTTGGATGCTCGTAATGATTTTGGATGCTCGTAATTATTTTGGATGCTCATTATTTCAGATATTTGTATAAATTCTAACAAACTATTATTAATTTTTTTCTTGTTCTTTAATTGATAAAGTTTCTTTTTAGACATCATCAATTTGATTGTTCATATCAAAAAATTATTTAATAAATTATATCATCATATAAATCAAAAAAATTACCATTTTTCATCAGGTGTAAGAATATTATGACATTTTAAAAAATAAAATGATTTATACAATTGGTAGTCCTGAAATGTTAGGAAAATTTTTTTTGCAAATTCCATTTGGGTTTTGAACAAATATTTTAATCTTTGAAAAATGTTTTATAATATATTATGTGTTTTACAAAAAAAATTAGCAATTATTCAACAAAATTACCAATTTTTTAGAAAGTTGAAAACATATTATTTTATTTATATAAACTTTAATAAGAAATTCTTTCTCCATTATTTTCAATTATAAGTGCACATCTGTTTTTCATTGAATTAATAAAGTTAATTAGGAGGCTATTTGGAATTGCATTCCACTCTTATATCATAAATTGTTGCAACTCAGCTAAATTATTTGGCATTCATGATTCTGTGTTCCTTTTGACAATAACCCATAAACTTTCGATGGGATTCAAGTTGGAGTTATTGCCGATCAATTACTTTTTGGAGCATTTTCTTTTAAGAATTCTTTGGCAAGACAACTTGTATGCTTGAGATTATTATCTTGCTGCAATCCCCAATTATTCTCAAGCATGCTGTTGATTTCTTGAAGATGCTTTTCAAGTATTTCAACATAAAGTTTTGCGTCCATTATTTGTGTAAAACAAAATAAACTTGTTTTCCCCTAGCAGAAAATCCAGCTCATGTGAAAATTTTTTGTCTGTTTTTTTTGGAGTGGTCTAATTGGGAATAGACCTCTATAATTGTCTTCCTAAATAATTGAAATGCAGTTTCATCACTAAATGAAGTTTTTTCCACTAGTCATTAATGTGTTTTTTGGCCTATTCAACACACCTAGCCTTTTAAACTTCAGTTAACATAGAAGTACCAATTGGTAACTGGTTTTTATAACCCAATTCATCCAAATGTCCTTTTATTGTAGCATAATTTATATTTACAGTTCACTCTCTCTGTAACGGCCCCCTATATAACGGCCCCCATTCTATAACGCACTGTAAACCAGAAACCAAATTTTTACTATATAAAAACCTTACTCTATAACGGTTTTCTTAATTAAATTTCCTATAGTGTATAACGGCCAGCCTCTGAAAATTCTCGTTGTTTTATATGAGACGGCATCATGATCTGAGGTAATCATTACCAAATTAAGAAATTCAGTGCGTCACACTCAATTATTAATATTAATAATTTGAACGCGCAGTACCCGTTGATGCCAAGGAATATATTTAAAGAAGCTTCAAACAGTTTATTATGGACAATCCTTAATGACATTGTCAACATTAATAATATTAATTTAAATTTTGTTAAAGTCAAGGGTCACAGTGGTGACCATTTTAACGACAAAGTGGATGAATTAGCCAGATTGACGCATGGTTATAATTCATTACCAATAACTTTTATGTTATTATTATTGGTCCAATTTTTATTTCACTTCTGTTTATAAAAATTTGGATTAATGGGGCAATTTTACATATAAATGGCTTCAAAAAACTTAAAAATTTCTTCGGTTTACGGTTTATAAAGTTTTATTAGTGACATTCATATTAACGGGGTAATTTACATATGTTTGACTTTGGTGTTTTAAAAATTATTCATTTTAACGGGGTTTTCGGATTAACGGGGTTGCCTATGTATATCAAAGTATTCAATTTTTTTTCTTGCTAAAGTGATCGGCGTGAACAATTGCTCACGCGCACGTGATTTTGATGAATCTGCATGATTCTGTATATATTATATTTTTCTTTTTTATTAATTTAATAAAAAATCTATTTGTATTATTATAATAAAAAGCAAATACATTGCTTTTACGTTCAATGTATAATAGTAACTTGTGGAATTTGTTTTGCAGAAGGGTACAAATAAAATTAATTAAATCTTTTGATTATAATTTACATAAATTAAACTTATAATTTAAATATATTTTTTTACAAGGATAAAAATTAGTTTTGTGCTAAAATAAAATCATTTTTTTATGACCTTTAGCTCTATCGAGATCTTTTTGAAGATCTTGCTCTTTTTTCTTCAATGCTAAATATGTTGCTTCGATTTTATTTACATTTTCTAGAAAATGTTTAGCCATTGTTGGATCTTTTTTGTTTCTCTGATATGAATCTTTTGCCTTTTGTAATTCTTGAGAAGTTTTATTTAATTGTTCTTGGATTTGATATAGTTTGATGTTATTATTTCTTGATCCTGATTTTTGACGAGATGAATATTCTGATGAATTATTGGTAGTTGATGTTGATTTAGAATTTGATATTATAACTTTATCAACACTACCATCAACATCAACATCATTGTCATTAGAAAGCCGTAATGATGTCTTATTATTATTATTGGTCGATTTGTTAAGTGAAACATTTAAAAAATCAAAAATGTTTGGTTCAGCTTCTATATTGCCATCAGGACCAAATTCTATTGATGCATCTTTTCGTGTTCTACGACGTCTGTGGGTTGTAGAATATGGGCTGTCAGATTTACGTTGTTGATGACGACGTTGTTTTCCTGGATTTTTATCCTTTTTTTTATCGTCAATGTAATCAAGTGAAACGCCTTTATTAATTAATTTTACTTCAATCGGGTTAACAATTCCTTCGCCATTTTTACCTAATCCTTCACCCTAAATTGTTGAAATAGAAATTAAATGATAATATATAAAAGTGTGTGTATATATATACATATATATATATATATAAATATAGCATACCATTTTATAGCCCATTTTTATCATTAATTTAGAAGCAAAACCTTTTGTGTGTTTTTCCCAATCTGCCAAACCATCATTATTATTATCAACATTTATTTTGGTTAATTTTTCGTCATCATCATTATTATTATCATCATAAGTATAATCAGAAGATTCATTTGAACTTGATAAATCTGTTTCATTATCATCATCATTATCATCACCATCATCATCATTATCATCATCATCACCATTTTCATCTAATCCTTGAACTGGAATTATCTCATCATGACTAACTGTTACTATTCCATTATTTTCATAACCTTTAAATTTTACTTTAAATCCTCGACCATTTGAACCAATTTCTACAAGCTTTGCCATATACCATACATTATCTTTATTATATTTGGCCCAAACTTTTTTACCAATTTTGTATGAATCTACACCACCAGCACCTAAAATTTCATATGGTGCCAAAAGTTCCAAAGTAACCTCCTCGCCATGTGAAAAATTTTTGGAACATAGTTTAGCAGTAGTACATTGGTTAGCAAGAAAATTTTCACATATCCTAGTGGATGATGTTATTGGTGTTAATATTAAAACTTTACAAGTATTTTCTTCTTTATTAATTGTGAGAATTATTGCTGGAAGAAAGTAAACTTTTTGATAGTCTGGATGGATAAATGGAATACAACACTTTCCTCCAATATGCAACAAATCCTTATCTGCACTCAATCTCATTGAATGATCGTCATTATCATCATTATTATTATCCGTTAATAATATATCATTAGATTTTTCAATCACCAAAATTTCTTCATTTTTTGAGATCTAAAGAATTGTATAATATAAATTTTTTTTTGTAGGTTTGTTGATCAACACTTCCATTCTGATGGGAGATTATATATATGTGTGTATATATATATATATAATATTCTTACCACTTCTTCTTTTGAAGATGTTTCAGGTTGACACCCAATTAATCTGAGCAACTCTTCTTTTTTCAACTGTAATAATTTCTCCTCTTGTTTTGATATAAAAAGTTCCAAATCTTGAGCAAGTTTTTTCAACTCTAGATCTTCTGGACTTAAAAATAATAGATCTGTAAGTTCTTTAAGAGATTCCTTATTTTCTCTAATGGAAACTTCAAGATCTGAGACAGACATGCTTTTTATTATTATTTTATTATTTTCTGATAGTTGTTTTTATATGGGGACATATTGCAACTGAACAATTATTATTATGTCACATAAAAATTTCAGGGATCAATGTTGTGATATTAATTGTCCCACCTGAGCACCAGGTAAATGTTTATTTTTTTCTCTTTTACTTTCTTATATATAGGATTATTACCATTTAAAAATAATTAATATGAACATGGAATTTGAAAATCGTAGCACAATTAAAAGTATTCTGAAAAAGACAGGATGAAAAATTGCGCCTTATATTTTTAAATTAGCGAATGTTAAGTCCTTGCGAACATATATAAATAAAAACATTAACACAAAACCGAGAAAAAAAAAATAAGGATAGAACGGCAATAATAAATTTAGATCCCACAGTCCAAAGCAAAAAAGTTCTCAACAAAAAAACAAGCTGATAATTCTAGTTTCAAATCAATCCTGATCAGTTGGAATGTAACACAAAATTCGTCAATTAAAGGAAAGATCAAAAGAAAAAAATCATACTTATTGGCACGCTCTAGATGTGACGATATTTTTAATATGGCATCATCAAAAAACGCCCGAGTACGAGCATAGGTTCTAGTATCTCGATCCTTTTCTCATGGATCCTATAAAAATTATGAATTGAAACTGAATCGTGCCGTTAACTGAAGCCAAAAAAAGGTCGGATTTGCATGTATTGTTGATGAAATCCTACTTTCAAATTCCGAGGTAAAGTCTGTTGGTTTCACGCAACTACAGAAAGACAAAGGTTTTCTGAAAGCCGATTTTAATGCGAAAAAAGCCACGGTCTATTTTTTTTTTTTTTATTTGTAGAAGGAATACAATAATGATCATAAGATGGGTGACTCCATTTGAACTTCTTATCGGTGAATCATTGGACACCCATGGTGTAAAGGCAAAAAGTAAACATTCAAAAGACGCCAGGAAAGCATTTCACATGTTAAAGGCCAATATGGATATATATATATCTTACCATGGAATTGCCTTTATCATTTATTCTCACTACATTTGTTTATAACATATCCGCTAAATTGTTCATTTGAAAATCTAGTAAACACGGTAGAGTCATTAATTTATGATGGACTATGTCGAGTTTGGTATTATTTAAAAACCAATATTGTTAGATAATTTTTTTTTTTTTGTGATGAATAAAATTAATTTGCATACTTTACATTTTATAATAAAAAACTAACCTTGCAACCAACACTATTTTGTATTCGATATGTATTATCTATTTTATTTTTTCAAAATGCTATTTGAGTTGGTGAAATAGTAATCCTAATTTTTTTAAAACTTTGATCCCTGAATCTTTTATGTGACATAACGTAGTTTTACTTGAAGATCATTACGGATTGTATTACTATATATTTTTTTTTGAGAAATGGATTCAGTATCAAATAAAGGTAAAAATTTATTCTTGATATGATTAATTATGATAATAATAATAATAATTTATCATTTCTAGATTAAAATTTTGTAATTTAGAAAAAGGATCAAAAAGGAAATCAGAAAAAAAGGCCAAAAATAGTGAGGATAATAATGATAGTGAGGATGAAAATATGAGCATTGATGAGGATAATGTAAAAGATGATAATGATAGTGAGAATAATGAAAAGGATGACAGCGAGAACGATGATAATAATGAAGTAGAAGAAGAAGATGATTATGATGATATTATTTCACTTGGTCAAAGTTAGTTTCTTCTAGTTCATATTCGAACACATATACAATTAATACAATTTTATATATATATTAATTATTTTATTATTTAATCATTTAATATTAGAAAGAAAACGAGCAACCAAAAAAAAAATTACGACGCCAACAGAATTTGCTTCAACAATGAATAAATTATTATCAAGTAATCTAAAACCTGCAGATCAAAAAACACCAATACTTTCCAGATCTAAAAGTATAGCAAAAAGAATTGACGAAGAAAAACTTGAGTATAAAACTCGTAAAGCTATAAGTGCAGAGAAAAATAAAAATTTAATGAAAGATCGAGTAAAAGTTGAATTAGATATTGAGAAATTGGATTATGAAAGAAATTTAAGGAAAATTGCCACTAGTGGAGGTAATAAAAAAAATTTGTGTATGAGCGTGTGTGTTGAATAATTATGATTTATTTACTAAATATAATTATGTGTCTTCTTGTCAAGTTGTACAATTATTTAATGCTATCAGAACATCGCAACAAGCCACTGATGAGGTAATTAAATCATCTGGTGGTATACAAAGGTTAACAACAAAAGCAACAAAAGATGGTAAGAAAACTATTTATGTTATTATTTATAATTAATTATTGTTGTTGTCTATCATCTATTAATGATTTTTTTTTGAAAATCGTTAATTGAATGTTTACATTTATACAAATAGTTACATCAATGTCAAAAGAAACATTTTTAGATATGTTAAAAAATGGAAAAACCGCATAATAATGATGATGGTGCTAACGATGTCTTGATCAAATACATTTTAAAAAATGTATTTTTTTCCATTATTATCATAAGTCTTTAATTATATAAATATTTTATTATTACAGTTAGAATTATTATCTAATAAAATATTAAAATTCGGTAGTTAGTTAATTAGAAAAAAAAAATAAAATAATAAATACAAAAAAAACAAAAAATATTATATTTTTTTTTATGGTAACTTAATTTGTGAGAAATAATATTTTACATCAAAAAAAAAAAAAAATTTTTTTTATTATTCACATATATATATATATATCATACATACATACATACATATATATGTATATTACAGAACTCCCAAAGGATCATCTACAGGAGCGGCAGGAGATGCAGTATAATTAGATTTTCTTGCGTTGTTTATTGCTTCACTTGTTTCATGGACATCAACTTTTGATGAGTTAGGTGTTGTTGCCCCTAACGGGTCAACTTTTCCAGAATTAATTGAATTTGAAGTTGTAGTAGATGTTGCAATCAATGGAAATGGACTTCTTGATTTAACATTTGTAGATGATGATGGTAGTGGTGATGATGGTGGTGATGATGATGGAACAGTAGACGATGCTGCTGCCGTTGCTGAATTAATGTACTTTTTAAAAGATTCATCATCAATATAATTTTCAATGTTTAATGATGCAAAACTTGAAAGACTATTTATACTAGCTATACTAGATCTTTTTGGGTTAAACAAAGAATTATCATCTTCATCAATGCAACCTTCAATCATCCAGCTGTATTTGGAATTTGATGCAATGGAAGATTTTGAGAATCCGGTTGGAGAATCATTATCTACATCATTTAGGATATCTTCTAGTTTAAGTCGTGATTTTGGAATAACAACTGATGCAGGTCTTTTAAAATTGGTTTTTTGTTGTGAGAGTGACGATGGTGATGATGACGATGATGATGGGGGTGAGGGGAGTAATGTTGATATTGTTGGTGGTAATGATGAATCTTTTACAATATTGGATTCATCATTTGTATTATTATCGTTAGCAGTGGTGGTAGTGGCGGCAGTGATAGTAGAATTGGGATTTGAAGAAATAAACGATTGTTTTTGTTGAATTGAATTGGATAACGGTGGCGGCAATGGCGGCAATGGTGGTGATGGTAATCTTTTTGTTTGAATATGATTATTATTAATCATTGATTTACTGCCAACATTTGAATTAACAGTGCTACTATTACTACTGCTAGGAACAAATTTAGATTCTTTGCTAACAAATGCAGTTTCGTCTTCAGTTCCAGCAACACTAACCACACTAACACCATCATCAACCACTTCCCAATGATCATGATCTTCCGGTCCATTATGATTATAATTTACATCAAAGTTTTGACTGGAATCTTTTAAAGTTCCATTCAACACATCTCTCATATATTTTAATCGGTCTAATATGGGGGTAAGTGTGACAATTCCGTTTGATGGCGATGGCGATGAGGATGAGGAGGAAGAAGAGGAAGAGTCTTCATTGCTGTTTCCTGAAATATATTCAAATGAAGAACGCGACGTTGAATCATCTGAATTTTTATAAATTTTTTCTACATCTACTATTGTACTACTACTGCTAGTATTATGATCATTACTATTGTTAATGTTGTTATCATTATCATCATTATCGTCGTCGACATTATTCTTATTCTTATTATCAGTGTTTGTGTTATTTTCTTTTAATTTCATTCTTGCCATAAATCCTTCAAGAATCTCAATACTTTGATTAACCACTATACTAAAATTATGATTCTGTTCACGTAATTTTGATAGTTCCGAATGTGTTTCTGATTGTAGAGGATCAGCAGTTGGTGGTGGTGGTAATTGTGATGATGATGGTGGTGGTGGTGGTGGTGGTGCTGCTGTATTTGTATGATTTCGGTTTGTATATGATGAGGGAATTTGCGAAAAATCTGGTGTATTAGCACGTTTTCTACCATCATAATTTTGTTGTATATCAGAACGACGTAAAACATTTTTCTATGATACATATATTAATAATATGATATTATTGTATTTTTATATGAATAAATCATAGATAGATAAATAGATTAATTAGCATACCTTTACTTCACCTACAGCAGTTAAAATAGCTTTATTCAAAACAGCAGCACTACGGCTTTCCAAAACATTTTTAGTAACATGAACAAATCCATCTGGAACAATACTTTCACTTCGACTATGTTCATATACTTGATATGGTGCTGGTAAAGGCTTACCAACTCTTAATGCATTCTCTGAAATGATGTAAGCACCACCTTCAGGTGATAAATGATCACGAAGATGAATTGCTTGAGGCACTAATAATTGTACATCATCTATTGGTGGATATGTCATCAACATACTCAAACATCCT
>CAUDNR010003101.1:53764-76619 GCA_958430865.1 Entrophospora sp. SA101 | reverse complement strand
ATTCAAATAATTCGGAGAACATTCTTGTCTAATTGCGAACAATACATCTATATTTTTTTATCTCATTTTTATATCATTAGTTATATATCATCAGTTATATCATCAGTTAAATCATTGATGTAGTCTGAAGAAAAATACATTCGTATTCTTGTAAAATTTTATTATGTTGATTTCGCGACCTAATGTTTGAGATAAAAAAATCAATAACATATAAATAATAAATAAACATTTTAAAATTTTCAAAAAATTGTAATTGTTTACAATAAATACTTAACATTAACCTTTCAAAACACACATTATAGAACCATAATTATGAGCACCGAAGGATCATCTAGTAAAGGTGGCAGTAAAAAGGGGAGTTCAATGTTTATTATTATATATTTTCAATGTTAACATTTTTTATTTTAATAATTAAAAAATCACGTGAAATTCTATAAGTCGGTTCTCTTGATAAGTCAGTTGCAGGGGTCTGCCCGGACATGACCGACTTATCGAGTTTACATATGTATAATTAAAAAAAAAAAAAGATTTTCAAAAGACAGCAAAATATCACGTTAACTCGTTCGCCACACATATGAATTGATCAACAAAGGAGCTCCGATTTTTCTAGATTCGATTTCCAAATTTGGTAATAATCCTGACTGTATAGTAGCATAGATAAAAATCCTATCATTGGATAGATTGGTCACATGCATTTAATAGAGACGATCGACAATTTATATGTGAAGAGTATTGTAAAATTGAAAAAGTGCCACTTAGAAAAGTGGCGCGCCCTATATTAAATAACACCACCTCAAACTTTGCACAAATGTTATATTACTATTGTTTATTTCTGATCCATTAATAACTTTTCCTGATCCACACTGAGTTTTGACTTTTATTAGTAGTGCGTTTGCTCTAAATTTCGCTTTATTACATTCATAACATCCAAATTTATCAATGATCTACATTTTAATTTTCTTTGAACGCGTTTATTAAAAACTAACTTTCTTACATATGCATTTAATAAAATGAATAATGGTAATATACGGAAAAATTTTGGTCCCTGCATAGTATGTGGTAATCAAGATCCTGACATACGATACAGAAGAATTACCATACAAACAATTTTAAAGATTAATAAAAGTCCTAATATTGAAAATTTAAATATAAAACCCCAAGTTGATGACCAATTGTGTCAAAAACATTACAATGAATTAATTCTATATGAACATGGTAAGCCTAAAATAGATCAAAAACAAAAGAATAAAAGTTATCATCAAGGTGGAAAGCATCCAAAACATATTTGTATGGAAAAATATGAAACTTTAAACAAGACCTTAATTGAAACATCAAAAAATTTAGATGAGTTACAAGAGTATACAAATAAATTAGAAGCTAAATTAGAACAAGCATTAAGTTATATAATAATAAATTATTGTCAAATTATTTATATTTATTTATAACTTTTTCTAATTTTTTTTTTTTCCATTTAGAAATGAAAACTTTGCTAATTTTTTTAATGATAAAATTAAAAGTCTTACATCTATATTATATACATTACAACATAGAAAACATCAAAAGCCTATAACTGACCCTGAAGAATTTGTCAATTATATTGAATCAGAAGATGTAAAATTGAAAGGATTTTTTGATGTTTTATATCAATCAATTAATCCTGCTTCAAAAAATGAAGCCACAAAAAAGAAAATAAAAACCAAGGTTATGTTCATATGCTACCAGCTAGCTGCAATTCATAATAAACAAGTCAGTAGTATTAAATCATCTATAGGACTCTTTATGTCAGGATGTGGTACATCAGAAATTGGAATTGATTCACTTGCTGGGATGGGGTTAAGTTCCACCTACCAAACAGTGTTTAATAGAATGAACAATATAATAAAAAATCATAATTCATCAGTGGAAACTATATTAAACAAAATGTACACAGTGAAATTCGATTTAGCGGATTTCGATTTAGCAGATTTAGGGGTTTAACGGATAAAATTTCGGAACAGAATTTTTTTATAGTTATTTTATCTTGATTTAACGGATTTAGCGGATTTTTATATATATTCGGTATACCGGATATTTTTTTAAACCTTTTAATGTCGTACATTAACAAATTTATTTCGATATAACGGATAATGATGATCATTACCGTTTAGAAAATTTAAAAAAATAACGTATGATAAAATAAACGTAACGTACACAGTGAAACTCGATTCAGCGGATTTTGATTTAGCGGATTTAAGGGTTTAACGGATAAAATTTCGGAACAAAATTTTTTTATAGTTATTTTATCTTGATTTAATGGATTTAGCGGATTTTTATATATATTCGGTATACTGGATATTTTTTTAAACCTTCTCATGTCGTACATTAACAAATTTATTTCAATATAACGGATAATGATGATCATTACTTTTGAAAATTTAAAAAAAATAACGTATGATAATAAAATAAATAAAAAAAAAATTATGATTTTAAAGTGTTAATATTTTTGAAAAAACAGAAACAATAGCTTATTATTATAATTAAAAATAATTAAATGTAAAATAAACTTATTATTTGTAAAATTAAAATTTATGGCTTGTATAATGATTCGTAAAAATAAAAAATATCCACCTTTGTCTATAATCAAAAAAAAAAAATTTATCAATTTTTTTTTAAAAAAAACAAGCACAGAAGCTATAAAAGATTTGGAAACTGCACTCAAATATGTACAACAAAAAAATTGGAAATTGATTCCAAGTAATTAGAAATGTCAATAAATTAAAGGAAACTTCTTACAAAAATTCTCAAGAGTACAAACAAGAATTGAAGAATACTATATGCTAGAATAAAATATATTTAATTTTTTTTTTGTTGTTTATATATATTATTATTTTATTATTTACATATTTTATATACTGTAAAATTTGTTAATTTTTTTTAAATTTAACTGATGTCACATGATTTTTATTATAGTCTGCTAATTCCAAATTTCTCATTTTTATGGATATTTTGATTTAGCAGATAAATTTCTTGGGCCAAACTTATTATCCGTTAAATTGAGTTTCACTGTGTACTGTCTTTTGATTAGCTCCTATTTTTTAACAATACTACTATTACTAGAATCTGTCTCCAGTATATCTTGTCAAAACCTTTTGTTTTTTTGAATTAAACATATGTCTGAACTTAGATCTGAATTTAAAAGATTCTGATAAAAATTGTCAGTAGCAACAACTTGATTATAATGATTTATACATAATGAACAATTTCCTAAACAATTATTTAATAAAGATAATTCAGGGAAATACTTAGCTAATTTATTTACTCTTTCAACTGCAGCAGGTGCTGATGCATGCTTCCATGTTTGTGAGTCAGTTTTACATGGTCGTAATTGACTCTTTGGATATTTATCAACTATGTCTTTAAACAAGCATGGTAAATTTTTGGCTAGTTGTCTTGTATTTGACATCATAGTCATAGGAATTTGATAGTTACACACGAAAAAAATATAAAAAAATAATAAATAACTGAAAATTCAAGCCAAAACATGTCTCTTATTAAAAAAAAAACTAATATGTAAACCTTTGTGGATTAAAGTGGATTATTAAACTGTGTATTTAGACAAGCTTGTTGATATTATAAAAATATGGTACTACTATATGATGTGTACCTTTTTTTGGGCTTACAAAAATGTCATGATTTTTTTGATTTTTTTTGTAGAAAAGATCATCAAAGGCCAATTAAATTTCGAGGTGTGACTGTAAATTATTCTAGAATTAATTTCCATTTATGGTATAATCCCAGACTGTAATAATCTTTTATACTTTCTCTATCAGAATTAACCGCTGCATTATTAAACATTTCATTATGAATTTTATATATAAAGTCATGTCTTCTGATGATAATGAATATAATAGTTTAATATGTGACATTATATAAAAATATAAACAATAAATATAAATTTGACTTGATGTTTTAATGAATAGAGTAGAGATTTTTTTTGAGAATAACAAAAAGAAAGAAAGGTTGCCATGTTATGGTTCCTTTCTAAATGTAGTAGATTTTTATATTTGTGTAATTTTTTTACCAAATTTGAATTGAAATGGTAAATTCAGCACAATTATGGTAAAAATATTTTGTTGCTCAACTTTAGTAAACTGAATTGTTGGGAATGTGTTGCTTTTTCCTTTTTTCACTACAAAATATTTCATTTCCAAAAATGACAAATGTTTGTGGTTGTATTAACATCACCATATCATACAAATTCCAATTGCTATCTATTTGGCAAGTGAAAAATTATCTATTTTTGTTCAAAATGTCAGGTTGAAAGGAAATTGTGTTTCGCTTTAGATTTTTTTTTTCAGTGTCTTGTTGACTACTGGTATTTTTCGTCTTGCCCTGATGTTTCGGACCATTCCAAAAACTTATGGCCTTGCCTTAGAGCCTTTACATCAATTAAGGTCTTGTCACATAATGTATTAGTGCTATTATTAGTATATTTTTGAGCTGGGATTCAAAAACACTTTTATATTTTATTTTATTGTTATCAGTCAATCGAATTATTGATAAACAACAATATGCATGAATATTATTTTTAATTAGAAAAAAAAAGCA
The DNA here is from genome assembly GCA_958430865.1 of Entrophospora sp. SA101. Lineage (NCBI taxonomy): Eukaryota > Fungi > Glomeromycota > Glomeromycetes > Entrophosporales > Entrophosporaceae > Entrophospora > Entrophospora sp. SA101. Next base: position 72,032 of record CAUDNR010003101.1, on the reverse strand, counting down.
TAGTTGATTTTTTTAACAATCAAAATTTGTAAATAACTTTTGATGTTTCCATGAAGTGTATTCTTCCATAGCTATTGGAAAAAAAAAAATCCAATTGATCCAATTGACCTTTAATTTGGGATAAATAAATAAACACAAAGAAAAGATCAGGACAAAGGATTTAATTAGGAAAAAAAAAGCTTAGTTAATTTTTTTCACAATTGAAATTCATAAATAACTTTTGATTCGCACAAGGGTTCTTCTTTGCAAGGATCTTTTATTAATTTTATTGGATTTGTGAACAATTTTCCTTTGTATAAATAAATTTTTTACTCAATGCAACAAATAAAATAAAAAATTGATATAATGATAATATGACTGGATAATGTTGATGCTCCGAATGAATATATAGTAGTATTGTTAAAAAATAGGCGCAAATCAAAAGACAGTATACTGAAAGATAGTATAAATAATAACAGTTAACTTATGAACAAGCAACATATGGATCTTTGAGTAATATAATTAGAAATGTTGGTTTATTTTATTTTGCTCACTCATTCATCTATTAATTAACTAAAAGAAAATATGTAACTTCAAAAAAAATATAATGGGAAGCATAACATAGTTAATAGTAGTAGATAATGAATTGTATATAACATCATATTAATATTGGTTTTTTTCAAAAAAACAGATCTACCAATTAAATAATGGGATTGGATTATTGTTCAGAGCATTAATTGGTGGTGGTAATAATAATATATCAATTACTATTATGGTTATTGTTACTTATTTATTATTATGGCTTATTGTTAACGTGATAAGTAATAATATATTATTAATAATATTTATTGTATAACATTGTATTAACAGGTTTATTATCATAGGCAGAAGTTTGTCTGATTGGCTAATTTTGCCGATCAATTTCAATTGAGTTCGCATATTATTTATATAGTTTAAAGTACTTTTTAGGATTTTTAAGAATACAACGTTTCACTAATAAAAAAATAAAAAATCATTGCAAAAGCCTTTAAAATAATACCAACGTTCACTGTGCAAAAGAATCAAAAAAAAATCATACTCCTGACATACTTTACTTAGAAGACAAAAATGCCATTTACTAGTAGTATTACAGGGCCATGTGCGATTACTATATGCAAGAGACAGTCAGTCATCCAACTGGAGAAAGGTAACTGAACACGTTATTTCCAAAGGTCAAACTAACAAAACTTTTCCAAATTATGTTCAACTAGGCGATACAATTTGTTTAAACTGTTATAATGGAATCATAACAAGGAGTGCAATCGAATTTCAGCAACATGCATTAGAACAGTCCCATCATAATGAGCCAGAAATTTATATAGAAACTTCTAGTAAAGATAATAATAATAATTTAACTTTTTCACAAGCAGTAGGGATAGTCACAGATATTCTCTATGAACGAGAACATCAAGGATTGCCACCAATTTGGATATTTGAAGAATTTCGTGCAGTTATGGAATTAGAAGATAAACGGCTGAAGTATTTTTTGATGAATTATATTTATCAATCAACCCGTTAAAAAAAGCAAATCTACAATGGAAAATGTATCAAAACAGTTGGTATTTTTATGTTATTTTATTTGTGGTATTAGAAATAAGTTTGTTAATAATGCAAAAAGAGATCCAGGGATGTATTTAGATTCTACTGGGACACCTGATTCAACGATAGACACCTTGGCAACATTAGGTATGACAATAACATCTCGTTCAATTGCTTACCACAAGGATGCTATATCTAAAAAACATTTGACAACTGTGGAATCAAATCTTGCAGATAGTACTAATAGTGCTCTAGTTTTAAATATTGACGATTATCACAGTATACACATTAAAAGAATGCCTGACACTAAAGACTAGTGCCGTAATCCAAAAAAGGAAAAAGTATGGTTGCAAAAGTGGTCGCAAAGGTAATTGTGACCACTTTTTATATGCCGTAAATACAATTACTACCATCACCATAATTTACGGCACTAGTCTTTACCTGACACTACCACAACATCAAGTGCAGAACATCTTGCTACTATTTTACTTAACTCAATTAAGAATCAACCAGCAATACCAAGAGAAGATATTCATAATCCTGCGTTAATTGAAGCTCAGCTAATCAAAATTGGAATTGAAAACAATTTTATGTCAACGTATTCACTTTCTCATAACCAACGTTGGGGGTTTCACCTTGTGAGTGATAAAACAAAGCTTGAAGAATTAACAGTCCATAGCTATGATGTTCGTTTAAAAGAAAAAAGGAACACAAGATCACTAAAAGATGCTGTACTTGTGGATCTCTTGGAGAGTAAACTTCAATCAATGGAAGCTTATATAAATGCTATTAATGTTGCAGCATCTGTTCCAACAATAAATAGATATATTGAAGATGGCAATGTCATCCCAGTTGTTGCTGATTGGCCTGGTCAAATATTCCTAAGAACTGCTATATCACAGTGTCTTATCTATGGTAACTCTTCTGGAATTACTAACAAAGTTTTATCATTTCTTCCAATGATGGGACCATTGCATATCTCTTTGAATAGCCGTGAGTTAATATTTCTTCAATATCAACCATTTTTCTCTGGAATGTACAGTTATATATTTGGTGCCAGGAAAAAACTTGCTCAAAAACCAAAACCATGGCGTATAAATTTACTGTTGGAACTCTCACGTAGTGCATGGCAAGAAATTTCAAAGATAATTGAAATTAAATTTGGATATGCATGTAAAGATGTAGAATACATAGCACTTAAAGACCTATTAGATAACATGATTCCATTGGTTCTTGATATTTATGCTTTGTTTTTTCGGGCTGGTGATTTTAACTCTTACATTGAATCTTGTTTTCGAGTTTGGGTTATTTTTCTTAGGTTCCATCGTAAAAATTATACTAAAGCACCTTTAATGTTTCTTTCCGACGTTTTTTATTGGCAATCCAAAAGTCATTCAATTCTAGAGATAATGAATGCTGAACTGCCAAAATTCTCTGATTCACCTGTAGAAATCTTTCATAGTCTTTTACGGCGCAGTACAGAGAAACATCTTACAGCAGACCAAATAATAAAAACAGCACAAAATATCAATTATTTACGATTTGATGATGATGACTTTAAGGAAAACTTTGTTCACACTTCATCTTGGGCAGCTTATCAGTATTCTTCTCGGAATATTGAAACTTTGACACGAAAAACTGCATGTTATCTTCTAGATTGTTTTACTGATATCTATACTCGTATTAATCATAAGAAAATTCAATTTTTAATTCCACCACAGGTTTCTATGAAACGCCCATTAAAAAGGAGTAAGAAGGAAGGAAGTGCTAATACAGGAAACAGTATTCCTATTCCAGCAATGAAGATGAAGGAGGCATGGCTTTGTCATCTACCTTTAGGATATAGCTCTTCACATAAGCCTAGTTTGTATGGTTGTGATTCTTCTAATTGTTTTATTACTAAAACTATAATCACTGAAGAAACAGGGCAGGTACTGCCATGTGGCCATGCATATCATAACACATGTTTTAGCCAAGATGGGTCCAAGTGCTTACATTGTTTAGATTTTATTAAGGATGGCGTTGATAAACATGTTCAATCACTTCTAGAAAGTTTGCATCAAATTAATTCAAATAGTAGTGCTGAAGGTGAAGATCCCGGTTCTATTCTTGAAGATGATAATGATGACATTAAGGAATCTGCAGATGACATTTTAGTCCCATTGGATGATACAATATGGCAATTTCTTCAGTTATAGTTTATTTTTGTTTTTTTTTTTGTTTGATTACTATTATAGGAGTTTTGGTTGATTGGGCTATAACATTTATTGTATTTTACGTGTAAAAAACAATCTAATAAATAAAGGAACTTGAATTATTATCATCATAATTTTTATTAGTCGATCTTATGCAGTAGCAAAATAATTCTTTATTCAAAACTTGATATTAATTTAAAATCAAAAAATCCTTTAATGAATTTGAAACAAGAATCAATTTTAAAGGTATAACATTAAAGTTATAAAATCCATACTGTTTTTTTTAAAATGTTAAAATATTACTTCTAAATATCTAATTATATGCAGAATGATAATATATTACTCATATTGTTTGTGTTCTTATAATTAATATAGCAATATCAGCATTAAAATATATTCTTATTTACCTTTAGTTATATATAATTGTGATGACCAAATCGTACAATGTTTTTTCCATGACGGGGTCAAGAACATCTGCATGTATCACGTTAAATGAGTCAACTCTCCTGTCTTTTTTTCCATGTAGGCAAAGCTGTGTGTGTATCGTTCTGCAGTTTTGAAATTCATCGTGTTTAATTAATCAATTTTAATGCTAATTAAAATGTAAATATTAAAGTTTTCTATAAAACCCCAAATGATCTAGTTATTTGTCTGCTCATCCTGTTTTGTGTTGTTTATAATTAAATAGCTATATTGTTGAATAATAGAGAAATACTCATTCCATGTTAGAAAATATATAATAAATTTCAGCATTAAAATATTAAAATAGATTCTTATTTACCTTTAGTTATAAATCGTACAACGTTTTTTCCATGACGGGGTCAAGAACATCTGCATGTATCAGGTTAAATGAGTCAACTCTCCTGTCTTTTTTTCCGTGTAGGCAGAGCCGCGTGTGTATCGTTCCGCAGTTTTGAAATTCATCATGTTTATTTAATCAATTTTAATGCTAATTAAAATGTAAATATTAAAGTTTCCCACAAAACCCCAAATGATCTAATTATTTGTCTGCTCATCCTGTTTTGTGTTGTTTATAATTAAATAGCTATATCACTGAATAATAGAGAAATACTCATTCCATGTTAGAAAATATATATAATAAATTTCAGCATTAAATAAAATAAATTATTAATTAATATTAAATAATAAAACTCCCCAATTGTTAATGATTTCATTCATAAAATAGTAAATAGAAACAAATTTTTGAGTTGAACATAATTTGGAAAAGTTTTGTTAGTTTGACCTTTGGAAATAACGTGTTCAGTTACCTTTCTCCAGTTGGATGACTGACTGTCTCTTGCATATAGTAATCGCACATGGCCCTGTAATACTACTAGTAAATGGCATTTTTGTCTTCTAAGTAAAGTATGTCAGGAGTATGATTTTTTTTTGATTCTTTTGCACAGTGAACGTTGGTATTATTTTAAAGGCTTTTGCAATGATTTTTTATTTTTTTATTAGTGAAACGTTGTATTCTTAAAAACCTTAAAAAGTACTTTAAACTATATAAATAATATGCGAACTCAATTGAAATTGATCGGCAAAATTAGCCAATCAGACAAACTTCTGCCTATGATATTCATGGTATTCACGGATACCGTGGTATATCTTTACTTAAAAAGGCAATGATCGCTTCAAAAAATTTCGTTATGATATTGTTACTGGGAAACAAAACAAGGCTATTTATTTTCATTATTTTGTTTAGTAGATACAACCAGATTGGTAAGATGGTGTTTTGGTATGTGACCTAGCCTTTTTTGTTTATTAATATTTTTATTTTATTTTTTACTTCATCCATCTCTCACCATATAATTTTAATTTTTCATTTATATTTATATTTGGTAAATAATCAATTAAATGAACTTTATTAAACATATGGCTATATAACACCACTACCAAACACTCTAGAACTATATCAATACTAAAATCAATTTTTAAGTTCATACAAATAAAATTAAAATGAAAATATATGAATTTTATGAATGAAAACAGTAAATTATGCAAAAATCACACAATACCTTGAACATATGAATTTGTATTCTCACACTATTAAAAACTATGAATTTCGTTTGATTCAAATGATTTTTAATGAACATGATTATACTTGTCGTCGGAATTCCATAATTACGGCAAATTCGGCATTATGGTATAAGCCGTAAATGATTTTTGGCATGAGACCTCAAAGTCATAAAAGTCGTAAACCGTAAAACCGTAAAACCGTAAAACCGTAAAACTGTAAAACCGTAATGCCGTAAAACCGTAAAACCATAATGCTGTAATGCCGTAATGCCGTAAATGCCGTAAATGCCATAAATCCTAATACCATAATAGTAGTACTGTAACACCTAATACCAACATAGAAAATTTTTCCCATAAATATTAAATGTCTTTATTAATTCAATTAAACATAACATAAACATAATAATGTAGGTTTTAAACAACAGTGAACAATAATAAATATTTATAGAAATGGTTATATTATATGAAGTAATAAGTTTTTTCTTAACAAAACATTTTTCAATTATTAAAAGGAAAAAATGAGTTCTGTGAGTTCTGTCAGGTCGGGCATGTCAAGTAATCATCAAAGCAATAGTCAAACAAATAAAAGAGGTCATAAAGAATCAATTGTTTGGGAGCATTTTTTTTAAGAAACAATAGGAGATGGCCACTTCTCTGCCAAATGTCATTATTGCGCAGAAGCTTGGTCTAGAGGGAAACCTGAATTTTTGAAAGGGCATCTAGCTTTACATTGTTCTGCAGTGCCAACTAATATAAAACTTGAATACATGCAAATACTTATAGAACAACCTTTGAGTTCTAATAAAACACAGAAGATAAATTCATCTAATCCATCCATTACCAATTATTTTGATTCTTCTGCAGAAGTTGATGCAAGTAAGAGAGAGAGAATAAATCAAGCATTAGGTAAAAACAGTTACATTATACAATTATATAATATATGTTTGTCAATTAACATACTTGTCTATTAAATTGTTTTTTTAGTTCGATTTTTTATATGTTGCGGTATTTCTTTTTCAACTGTAAACCATCCTTTCTTTGTGGATTTTACAAAAAGTTTGTGCTTTGGGTATAATCCTCCAAAAAAAACCACACTCTCAACTACCATTTTGAATAAAGAAATTTCATCAGTCTTAAATAAAATTAACGAGGAGCTTAAAAATGAGGATAATTTAACATTAGGTATCAAATCTGATAAATTATTAAATATTGTATTAATTTAATTCATCTTTATGTCTTTATTTAATTTATATTTACTACTATAGCCATTGACAGATGGTGTGATCCTTTAGGAAAATCAATTTATGCATTTGTTATAATTACTCCAAATAGAAAGCAATATATTCATTCTTTGGTAGATGAATCAGGTGAATTTCATACTGGGAATTACAATGCTGATGAAATTGAAAAGGTTTTAACTTCAATTGGTCCAGAAAAATTTGTGGCAGTAGTTTCAGATGGTGAAGCAGCTATGCAAATGGCAAGAAGATTAATCTCTCAACAATATCCTAATATTTTATCAATACGCTGTTTAGCCCACCATATAAATTTAATTACAACTGATTTAGTAAAGTTAAAGTTTTCCAACACTATTTTGTCAAAGTGTAAAAAAATTATAAATTTTTTCAAAAAATCTTATCGTGCAGGTGCTGCACTTCATGAAGATATTATTAATTCTCTTGTAAAAGGAGGAGGATTAAAAACACCAGTGAAGACCCGATGGACCACAATGTGGGATTGCTGTGATTCCATCATAAGACTAGAAATTTGTCTAAAAAATGTAAGTTGATGTTTGATATAGCTTATAAAAACCTATATACAAATATGTGTCATGTTCTATTCATTGCCATGGAAACAGATTTCATCTAAATATTTATTTTTTATTATTCAGGTTCTTGAAACACAACCTGAAATTTTTCGTGATTCATCTGTTGTAAAAGCAATCATCCGAGATCATCAATTTTGGCAAGAAGTAGAAAAATTTCGAGATGTACTTGCACCTGCTAAAAGAGCAGTTAAAAATATTGAGGCCAAATCAAGTAACATGGCTTCATGTTTTTTGGAATTAGTGAAGATGGCAATTGCCATTAAAAACCTGCCATCTTCTTTGGATACAAATTTTAAAAGGCAATGTATTAGAATATTTAATAAACGTTGGGAAAAATTAGATGTAATGACATATCTTCTCACCTTTTTCTTCCACCCTAAATATCGAGGTAAGTTAATATCTAAATTTTATTTTATCTGTATTGGAAATATCCTTTCCATTGTTCTCACTTTTAAAAATTATTAGCCAAAGGCTTTCAAAACACTATCTTTCGTGAAATGAGTTTGTTTGCTATGAAAATCTGGACAGATTTTGGTGGTGGCACAAATAGTTGTAAGATTTAAGGGTAGAGTGTAGGTAACACGAATTTCGACTATGATATGTGGATAAATTTTTTTGGTTGCCGATCACTAAACAATTAAAAAATAAAATAAAAAATATATGACATATTTTTATTGACCAAAAAAAATAATACTTTTTAAATATATATTACTTTCTGTAATATTTCTTAATATCTTTATCTTTGACTACTTGGAAGCTATATCACATATAAATTAAAAAATAATTACAAATTTAGCAGAATGTTTATTAAGAATTATTACGTTTTCAATAAATATTTCCATTCTCTTGATTGAGCATCAACAATAGCACCATCTTTAAGTCCACAAATGATCAAATTACAAACTAAATTTGAGAAATTGGGATTTGGTTTTTGTAAAATAATATCACATACAACCAAGCCTTCTATTATTAACCAATCTAGTAGATGTAAAGCATCATCCTGTTTTTTTATTTTTCTGGGCCAGTTATCCTTATATATTTGTAATTCTGATAGATTTTTTTCATTTACAACCTTGTTTTTTGCTTGGCAAAAAATATACATAATATCCTGGCGAGAAGCTTCTTTTTGTTGATTATTCAAAAAATTAGTTGCAGATTCTACAACTTCCAACATTTTATAAACATCAACATTGATATCACAAAGTATGGGGTTATCTTTTAAATAACGTAGACAATTATCACACTTATTGCATTGTTGAGAAGGTAAGTCACCAGGCCAAGCATAGTATCTGGATAACAATTGGTGGCGGCAAGTATAAATTTCTTCACAATAAAACATTACCTCATGTATTTTTTTTTGTTGATCTAATAAATATTGAATCCTTTCATCATTTTCTTCACTTTGAGAACTCAAGACACTTATTGAACTTAATATAAAGAATATAAAAGATGAGAATCAACTAGCTGATTTTTAGAATAATCATTAATAAATAACTACCTTTCTCTACCACTAGATGCAATTGAATATACACTCCGAATATCACCTCTGGAATAAAAAAGCACAGACTTTGCTGGATGTTTATCTCTTGCTGCTCTACCTATTTCTTGTATCATGTTCCCTTTTTAAAAATGAATTACAACATTAATTTGTTTATTTGCAAATAATAAATGATTAATGATATTTACCTAAGTTAAGTGGAAATGTAACATGGATAATAGTTCTAATATCTGATGTATTTATACCCAATCCAAAAGCATTTGTAGAAATCATTATTTTATACTTTCCTTCCTTCCATTCTTGAATCAATTGATTTTTATCAGACCCACCAATATTTCCATGGTACATACTTATTGAAATAGATTTAAGTTTTTTAGTAAGTTCATCATAAATACCTTCACAACTGTCAGGAGTAGCACAATATATTATAATTTTTCCTTCAACTACTTCTTCTATTAAATTGATAATATCTAACAATAATTTTTGTTTTTGACCCTTTTGTCGTACTTCAATATTTATTTCAGGCCTAGCAAAATTTTTACTTCGAAAAATTGTTAGATTTCTTAATGGAATTTGTAATGATTCACAGATACTGCTTGCATCTTGAAGTGAACATGTTGCTGTTAGTAACATTATTGGTGAATTAGGGAATAGCTGTCTCAATTGTCCAAGGTTTCTCCATGATTTTCTATGGGTAAAAATAAATAAATTAGACTGTAATCAATTATTATATATAAAAAAAATTTTTTACCTAAAATGTTCATAAGTTATTATGCAATGTGCTTCATCTATTACAAAGCGCAGCCCTTTTGTTTCATATATTCTTTTCAACATTGCTCTAAAGCTTGGATTTAAGTCAAATTTTTCAGCAGTAGCAAAAAGAATTTTAGTGAACCCTGCTGCAATTTCTTCAAATACTTTAGACTGATATTCCAAAGACTGCCCTGTTTTAGAATATATCCCAGCACAATTAATTCCAGCATGAATAGCTTCGACCTAATAAGATAAAATAATTAGTTTATATTCATATCTTTTTTCAATATAAAATGTACAAAACTAATATTAATTTTTACCACTTGATCATCAATCAGGGCCTTCAATGGAGAAAATACTACAGTAAGTTCTTTCCCAATCAATGCAGAAATAGAATAACATAATGTTTTACCTCCTCCAGTAGGTAATAGAATCATTGTATCATTATTAGCCACAAATGACCTAATACCTTCCTCTTGACATTCTCTAAATGTTTGATACTGATAGATGGTGGAGAGTGCAGATTGTATCTTATCAGTATTTTGAAATGATTCTATTGTTGAAAATTCAGTTATGTCTGTTGTTAAAGGCAAATTGTAAAACATATTATTTTCAAAATAAAAGGTGCAGGTTTTACAAAATCCTCTAGAAGAGAACTTAGGAAAACTACAACAAGAGGTGCATTTATTTATTGTTTTAAAATCCCGGATCAAGTGAGCAAATGAAGGTCTGAAATTTTCTTGTACAATTCTTGAATGAAACCTCATGCCATAAGGTACCAGATCTTGATCATAGTCAAAGGCTTCTAATTGTTGTTTTTGTTCTATAATTTTATTTTCTCTTTCAATATTTCTTACGTGAATATTTTTCAAATTTCTAAATCTTTGAACATTGTGTGCAAGAGCAATTTTTTCTATATTCTTAATATCATTTTCTGAAAGAGATGGAAGTCCCTTAATTTTTCTGGTAATCTTAATAAATTCTAATAAACCTTCATTATGGTCCAAAATAGCAACAGCATGACGTGCTTTAAATGATGCCCAAAAATCAATCTTTTTATCTAAAGTTTTTAATTTTCTTCGATTTAGTGACTCATTATAAGAAGTTCTGATTTCTGTCACAAAACTTTGTTGTGTAGGAGAGGCAAAACATTTTTGCAACATTTTTTTAAAGTCTTCTTTTTCTGAATTATTATATTTTAGTAAATTAGGTTCAACTAATTCTAAATCAGGATTATCTTTCAACCAGCATACTTCTGACCAACACAAAGAGTGATCTCCAGAAAGGTGTGAAACTAAACCATTCACTTGCACATTCTTCAATTCTTCTTCTGTTGGAGTTATCATTTCCTTTGATGCTTTTCTTGCAGAAGCAGCATATACACAACTACAAAAGTATTTCATAATTGGCTGCTCAAAGGTATTCCACTTTTTGTTTTTAATTATCTTTCCTCTGATGATTTTAGTTGCATGTTTTAAATCACCATACACTTTATTAACCACTCTTTCTGTTTTTAATGTTTTGTTGCTATCTAAATCTCCATCAACACCTATATCTAATAATATATTTTCTTCATCTAAAATAGGTGTTATTTTTTCTAAACAGGCAATCAAAATGGCATGTTCCATCTGTCTACTAGCTTTATCAAAATTTCCCTTATGAACTTCATGTATTTTATCTTCACCTTCGCATGAAATTTTAATGAATCTTGATTTCTCAATTACATGAAATACAACAACTGGTTTTGATGAATAGCCTGGCAGTTCACCTTGGAAAATAAATTCCCCAGTTGCTTGGTTAGCATTTCTAACGTGAGACCAAGAAACATCAAAGCTCACTGGTAAAATATTTTTATTATTCTCTTTCAAGATTTTAATGGTAGCTCTTAATGCCATTTCAGCACTAATTTCTGCTTCTTCAATCAGATTTTTAAAAAATCTTTTTTGATGTTCGTGAAAAGTTTTTTTACAAGTATGAGATGTTATACCAATGGTGCTCAAAAAAGTTTCACATTGTTGTCTATTTATCCCTGATAATAAACTACCACCAGCTACTAGAACAGATGTACTTGCCTTTGGTGTATCATTAGAAAATTCAGAAATGTTATTACAGCATCCACAACATATAATGGTGTTTACCGAAAAACCTACATTGTTGATTACACAATTTTTATTATCAATTGAAATATCACCACAATTATGGCAAGGTTGTGATAATAGTGCACTGACATAATTACAAGTATCAACTATTATTGTAGAACCCACTTGTGATGAATTGATTGCCTGAGTAGCTAATTCTTTGATTTTTAACTGTCTTTCATAATCTAATGTATTTTTTTCACTCAATTTCTCTTGTAGTTTGGTGACAGTTTCCATAGCACGCTTATATTTTTTTTTTTCTTGATGAAACAAACGATCTCTCTCCCTGAATTTGACAAGAGCAGCCTGTGCTTCTGTTGGAGTAACATTTATACCCTTACTCTTAATAATAATTCCTTCTTTGATATTGGTTTGATTTTCGTTAATATTATTATCATTTTCTACTCCTGATTCAATTTCTTTGATAAGTTGGTCACCTTTCCTTTTCATTGCATTAATTAATGTATTTGTTTTTTTTGTTGCAGTTTGAATTTGTTTACAATCATTAAATATAGAGGGATAGTGGTGGCATATCTTATTACAAAGAAATTCAACATTTTCTTTAATATTCAAACCAAGAAGATTAGGTGTAGACCATTTGCCCTTTCTTTTTTTTTGTATATAATCATTGAAGGTGTTGAAAAAATGTGTACCCGAGTAAGAATGTTCTTCTGATGTTAAAGTGCTATCATTGCCATAATCATACCAAGCAAAATACAAAAGATTCTGTTCATTTTTTTTAATAGTAAAACGAATATATGATCCTCCAATATTTGTAATAATTGAATATCCAGGAAGAATTGGTACATATGTTTTTTGATCTATGTCTATATCACATCCTTCAACTGTAAGTAAATTATAATAATTATTCTCTGGAGTCTCTGTAATTTGTAAGTTATTATGGTATTCCAATACTTCCAAATTTGAAGAATCATCCCGAATTAACCAGGTTCTATTAGGACGCCTTAACAGTTTATAATTAGAGTTATTATTACAAAGAGTATTATACCACTTACCATGTGAACTCATTAGAAGTAAATTTTTGAATATTATTATAACGCTAAAAAAATATATATATATATATATAAATATTGTTTTTATTATAATGTTAAAAAAAAATGTATTTATTTGTAATATAAATATAATTTTATTTTTATTAAATAGAAAATTTACTATTGTTATGTTTTACTAAGGTATCCGCAAATTGTCTTTAACTTTACAAGCTTTTTTTGAAATAACCTTCTAACAACAAAAATTTTTTTTTATTACTATATGATTGGATACATGCTGAAAATGGATTTCGTGATAATTTTCGTGTCATGAAAACTATTTTTTAGTGTAGCTATGTACGTGTCAAGTGATTTAAAAGTGGTTCGGGAATTATTTATCCTCACCGATCATTATATAAAATCACATGACTACACTCTACCCTTAAGAAGTTATCTTTAAATTATGATCAATACTTTCCGGGAAGTCTATAAGCTTCCATACAATATATAGATTATATATTTGTTTATTTCTTTATGATTTATATTTGTATTAAGAATTGTATTTTTATTATTTAAAGATGTAAAATTCAAACAAATAAAGATAAATTTTATATAATTTTACAACAATAAAATTATCAGTTCATTAACAGTGTTAAATAAATACACTCACTGGTCATAAGTATAAGGACACTTGCAGATCATCGGAAATAATTGAATAAAGAAACATGAAAAAAAATAAAAATTTTATTAACCTAACCGCATTTGCTTATTAAGTAAAAATTCATCTTCATATCAAATAGTATAACATACTGAAGTTTCGCTGCATATAAACAACAACTTGTTGTTTTACGAACCTTAAAAAATAAAAATGAATTTTTCGGAATTTTCAAAAAAATCTTTAACTCGAAAATTGACCACAATGTCAAGTTCTAACAACCTTTGCAGTATAAGTGAAAAATGCGTCTTATGTTTGAATTTAGTTATATCCAAAACTCCGGATCATTTGGTAAATTAATTAATGAAAAAAAAAATAAAACATGGAAAATTTTACAAACCAATTCAACCTCAAACTGCTCACCAATTTGAAACATAAAAGACATCAAAAAATATATGAAACTGTTTTAAATTGATTGTATTTTATTAAAAAAAAATCAATATCTTGTCGGGTTTCCTTTATTTTTTAAAACAGCATCCACTCTTTGTGGCATACTATCTATTAATCTATTAATTCTCACCGGGATAGTATTAAACCATTCCTCTTTTAATAAATTGAATAGTTCTATTTTATTTTTTGGTTTTGGGTTTCTCATTCTAAGTCTTCTTTTTAAATCCTGCCATAAATTTTCAATAGGATTGAGGTCTGGACTTTGAGCAGGCCAAGGGAGAACTATAACACGATTTTCCTCTTTCCATCGATTTGCCACAGCTGCTTTATGACATGGTGCATTGTCTTCTTGAAAAATAAACACACGACTATGACCATGGCCATGACCATCATCATCACCACCATCATCACCACCATCACCACCATCACCGCCACGATTCACCTCTCTTAATTCATTAATATAAGGTAGTAAATTTTCTGCAAGGAGTTTATTATAACCAATTGCATTTAATTTACCTTCGACTAATGCTAATGGACCCATTTTTTCTCTTGTAAAACATCCCCAAACCATAATTCCATCAGATTTTTTTACTGTTGGACTTAAATTTTCTTTATTATATTTTTCTCCTGGCTTCCTCCAGACCCAATCATTTGAATCGTTTTGAAACAACTCAAATCTACTTTCATCACTAAATATTATTTTATCCCATTCATTACTACTCCAATTTTTCCTTGCATGACACCAGTATAACCTCTTTTTCCTATTTATATCAGAAACAAGAGGTTTTTTCACAGCTTTTCTTCCATAAACATTTTTAGAATGTAATGTTCATCTGATAGTTTTCTCACTTGCTATAATGTTTAATTCTTCAAGACTCTTGACTAATTTACAAGCAGTTGTCTTAGTATTCTTTTTTACAGCTTTTGTAAGTTGTCTTTCATCACGTTCTGATAACTTTTTAGGTCTGCCAGGTCTAAGAGCTGTAGTTGTTTTATTTTTTGAAAAATAATCATTAATGGTCTTTTCAACCGCACTTTTGGATCTATTTAATATACGAGCTATTTCTCTATAAGAAAAATCGACCTTTTTTAAGCCAATAATTTCTCCGCGTTCAAATTCAGATAAGTGAGTAGCTTTGGGCATTTTTAAATTCTCTTTAAAAAGATAAAATGGTTGAAGTTTACCTTTAAATGAATTATCCAATTTTAAAAGATCTTCAAAAATTAACTCGTTTGAGTATTTTGTATGACATCTTGGCAATTAATTTACCAAATGATCTAGAGTTTTGGATATAACTAAATTCAAACATAAGACGCATTTTTTACTTATACTGCAAAGGTTGTTAGAACTTGACATTGTGGTCAATTTTCGAGTTAAAGATTTTTTTGAAAATTCCGAAAAATTCATTTTTATTTTTTAAGGTTCGTAAAACAACAAGTTGTTGTTTATATGCAGCGAAACTTCAGTATGTTATACTATTTGATATGAAGATGAATTTTTACTTAATAAGCAAATGCGGTTAGGTTAATAAAATTTTTATTTTTTTTCATGTTTCTTTATTCAATTATTTCTGATGATCTGCAAGTGTCCTTATACTTATGACCAGTGAGTGTATCTAAATGTTTGTAAATAATTGTGATAATTATTTGAACATTTACAAAATGTTTGATAAAACAAGAATGCAAAAAGAATTAAAATTTTTATTATTAATCATTTGTAAGAGTTTCAATCCTCACTTGTTCTCGGAACTCTGCTGCAAACCTCAAATCTCTCAACCCAACTTCAGTCCTTCCAGCATGCTCTGCACACAGCCTCCTAATTGAAAAAAAGATGATTAGTGGAATTATATTTTAGTTATTAATTTTTAACTTGATATTGTACTTACGCATCTCTAAATAACCTTAACAATCCCCACTCTGTCCTCTATTTTGAATGCCAAGGTTAATTATTAATATTTTTTAAAAAAAAACAATCCTTTGGTTGAAAAAGAAACCATACCCTTAGCAAATCCCTGATCGCACCTGACCCAAACCTCACCCCTGGCCCTCACCAGCCTGCTAAATGCCACCATGCTTATTTCAAATTCTCTGTTCCTCCTCCTCAACTATTATAATTTTAGTGTAAGCAATATGAAAATATCCAAATTTGAATTCTAAAAAAAAAAAGAAAAGCTTATAAAAAAGTTACTTCATGTTCAGCTTCATTGTCTCATCATCATCATCACCAGCATCATCATCACCAGCATCATCAGTTCTATCTTCAGCATCAACAGCATCATCATCACCAGCATCATCAGTTCTATCATCAGCATCTTCGGTTTTATCAATTTCTTTAACAGCCTCCTCAACAGCACTAGTATTAGAATTACTTTAAAATTAATGTTTTTCCGAATTTTTGCACATAATTACAAAACATGATTGCTTTTTATGATAATAACTAGAGTGATGATAACCACCCATTCTTTTAATAACACTTACTTTTTACCTTCTTGTCTTCATTTTTGGAATTTTTATTTTGAAAAAAGAAAGATATGTTAAAAAATTTTTATACATATTAACTAGAGTGACGTCAAGTGGTGATAACCACCATTCTTATGATAAACAATACTTACCTATAAGATTCTTTTGTTTTGTTTTCTCTGCTTCTTTTTTTGTGTCTTTTTTGGTGGCATCTTTATAAAAAAAAATTTTTAAAAAAGAAAGTTATACATTTTCTTTTAGTTAAGAGTGAGCGAAATAAAATAAACCAACATTTCTCAAAGATCCATATGCTGTTTGTTCATAATTCAGCTGTTATTAATCATACTGTCTTTCAGTATACTGTCTTTTGATTAGCTCCTATTTTTTAATGACACTATATAGTTTCAAGATGTAGTTTTTGTTTTATGTAAACAAAAAAATATTGGTCATGTATCCTGCAGATCAATAGAGAAATTTTAATATTAATCATCAAATAATAATAAAATAATTTCCTTTGTAGTCCTTTTATACAGTGATGATAATAAATAGGAATAATTAACATTTTCTTAAGTCATAGTACTAGTAGCTATAGTAGTAGTAATATAGATTATTAAATATAATTATTGTAATTTATATTATCTTGTTAAAGGAAATAAGCCTTATTTATAATTTTACAAATAGTTAAAATCCCTTAACAATAATATTAATAATAATATAGAATTTGTGGACAAATCGTGATCCACCTGTTAAGGAAAGGATTTAATTAATGCCGATCCAGGCAAATTTTTTAAATTTCATAGTAATAATAATAGTAATCGAT
Source organism: Entrophospora sp. SA101 (assembly GCA_958430865.1). Taxonomy (NCBI): domain Eukaryota; kingdom Fungi; phylum Glomeromycota; class Glomeromycetes; order Entrophosporales; family Entrophosporaceae; genus Entrophospora; species Entrophospora sp. SA101. The sequence continues at coordinate 54,670 of CAUDNR010003101.1, read as the reverse complement.
TTTTCACCCCCATAGAAAGTCATGCATTTATTATAAAAAAATTTATATCAACCTATGTAAATCAAAAGTAAAAAACTATATTTACTTACAAATATATGGGCTATTAAATTTGTCAGTTTTCTGTTATTTAAGGTGTGGTCCTAGATTGTGGGTATAAAATTCATATATTTAAATATATAAAATAATTAGAATGTGTTCCAGAATAATAATAATATTATTAAATATATTTAATAACCACAATGGTAGCTATTGACTTTATTTATTTTTACTGTTATTTATATCTAGAAAAAACTAATAGTAATTGTTACATATTATAATAATAATAGAGGAAAATTTATGATATTAATTTTAATAGGTCAATAAACTATCATGGGTCAAAAAGTGGCAAAACAGCTATATTTAAACCAATAATTATTGAGGTGTGTAAAGTTGGTGTCTGATCTAAGAAATTGCAATTTGGGATGTTTCAACCTAGGCCACAACTGGTTGCAGAATTTCAAATCAGTTGCAGACACTAACTTTAGAGGCATGGTTAGATTTGAATGTTAAATCTGGACATCCATTTTTTGGTAACTTTATGATTATAATTTGAAACTATTGACTATTTTTTTGGTAGGCTTGTAAAGCAGTTAAAAATACACGCAATACATGGTTTGGAAGTTGTATGACCTTTTAATAAAGCTCTCGCCAAGTTTTTCTTCATATAAACCATTTTTTAATGAAAGATCTGTATGTTTTAGCCAATAATACATAATATTCGTTTTGATTTTAGACAAAACAATTCTGGGTTATGTAACTTTAGAAATTTTGGAGCTATTTTTATAAATTTAAATTAAAAAGATAGCCAGATACTCAGAGTTTTATTTAGTAATTTTAAAGTACAAATCTACATGTAAAATATTGTGC
>CAUDNR010003101.1:27695-43885 GCA_958430865.1 Entrophospora sp. SA101 | reverse complement strand
TAATTGATGATAACAAAGAAATTTCAATTATGTGGATCAGGATGAATAGGCTATTACTAAACTTCTTTGTGTAATTGCGATTCAATGATTTAATCCCAAAATAGCTCTTAGCTCTTGAAATGTGAAATCTATACAAAATAGATTAAAGAATTTCAGCCAATGAATTTCTAATTCCGATAACATTATCAAATTTAAATTTTTATTGGTTTAAAAAAAGAAATTCGGTTCGGTTTCAGTTTTATGCAAGAAATTTGGTTCGGTTTTGGTCTATAAACTGAAAGTTCGGTTCAGTTCAGTTTATAAACTGAAGATTTTGGTTCAGTTTTGGTTTACCCATAAAACCAGTTCGAACCAAACCATTAGGAGCTTTAACCAAAATTCATACCAATTTGATATTCCAGGTAATGTTGATTTTTCTTCTTCTCAGAACTTCTATTTGGTTCACTGCAGTTATGATATCTTCACCTTCTGTTACATCATAACCCAATCTCACATATCATTTTATGGCATGGGAAACCTATAAAATAATTTTATGATATGATATCACCAAAGGTAAAGTGAATTTTAAGAAAAATTTTTTTTTAAATACTTGTGCATGATGTGAGTCAATTGTTGTTTTTGCTTCTCCTGGTTCCAAAAAAATCCACTGATGTACTTCTACATTATACCATTCTTTCCAATGATTGATTATTGTCATAAGTTCAAAACAATGGTAATGAGCACCATTATCAGATAATACCTTAATCCAAGATGATTTTGTTTTTAGTGTATTGAAAACAGCATCAAAAGCAGATGCTGTAAACAAAGCATCTTGGATTGTATCAGAGGACCAATGGTCAAATGCTTTTATATTTATTTTATCAGCATCATCTTTTGTATATGTTAACATAGTACGTAATGTCCACCCTTTTTTTCAAAAAATTCAGACTTTACTTCATGTGCAGATTTTGGCAACACTTTCATTTTATAATCTACAACAACAATTGCTCCATCTTTATCCAAAGTTAGTATTGCTGCATTGAATTGAGCATTCAGGTAAGTTTTTCTTGCTTGATGTGACCAATAACATTGCAATTTCTTACAATTTTCTAATAAAGTAGTTATTTCTTCAGGTAACAATGTTACTAGTTTTGCAAATAAATTTTCTAGATTTTCACATTTGGCACAGGTCTCTGGATGTAATTGTGAGCATTGTCCAAATGCATAAGGTAGACAAGGTTGAATACAATCCACATGGTAAGAATTCCCTAATGTATCAATTTTTAATTCTTTTCCATATTCAAATTTTAAGTGACGTTGGGATAATTCAAGTTCATCAATCAAAATTTTCTAATAATATTTTATTTGAATAATTTAAAAATCTTGAAATTCAAATTTTCTTTTTTTTTCTTGAAAAAAAAAATTTCTCACTAACCTGTTGATTATTCTTAACTTTTGTTTTCTCCAACTCTAGGAGGCTTATCCTATTTTACCTGGACCATGGTGGAATAGGTTAAACCTAGGCTGGACAAATTCTGATAGAAAATTCGCTAAAATCATCTGGAACATTCACTACATTCACTGTGATTATCCATGATTATCACCAGGTAAATATCCACCTGGCGAGGTAAAATAGGATAAGCCTATTTGTACAACTTCCCCTGTCCAAATGTGCTGCAATTAAAATATGCTCTCCCAAATTTAATCAGTGACAATGTTATTCTTTCTGATATATACATATGTTCATGATTAAACCTTAGATAGTAAATTATTTTCCTTCTAAGGATTTTTGCTTTTGTTGGACAAAAGCACACTTTCATCCTGCTTTTCTTTTCTTAATGTTTATTATTTTTCTTTAAATTTCATAGGTAATATTTTCTTTCCTTAGATAAGCTTCCAATGTCTGAGTATCATTTGTTTTGAAAATACAGGAGCAATTTTTTCACCTTGTTCCTTTTTTAAAATACTTCTGATAGTACTATAATTCTTGGGTTCCATAGTAGATCTGATATAAATTAATTTCTTATTAATTATTTTTATATAGAAGTAATTCTATATATTACTTAATATTAAAAAAAACATATAACAAATGAGAGATTTTAATAATCACATTGCTAAATTTTTATCCCTGTAATTCTTGGTAATACCAATGTTCACTTTGTCTGGTTTTGTTGCAGCATGCCACAAATTATTATTACAGGTGTAATTATGAAAATAATATACTGGTTGTGTGGTGATCATAGATACTGGTGCTGTTGCTGTTGATGAACAGCCTATTCCTATTTCATAACATTCAAACATATTTACAAAACCAGATTGATTCATTTCCTTTGCATTTTTAAAAAATTCATGTTCTGTAGGATCAAATGCTTCATCAACAACTGACCATAGAATTTCTTTATTGTATGCATGTCTTCCTGTGCTACTAATGCTATCCTCAGTGAATCCTGAGAAGAACAATATCATATGTTCATGTTCTGCTTGAATTGATTTAATTTGCAACATCAGGTTTTTCTTGTAATATAAAAAAAATAGCAATAAAAAATTTGATTTGCAGGACTGGCAAATGTCAATTTTTTAGAGGTCTATTTATACATTTTTGTAGACTACTTGATCAATTTATTAGGCTACTCTATCAATGCCATGAAATAGGAAATGTTTTTGCTATCTATACTATTCACTATTGCATAAAAGCTTGTAATGATTATTAATTGATAAGTTTTTGTCAGATTAAACATTAAAACCAAAAACCAATTTCAGTTAAGGTTTTCTCTGATTACTAAAATGGATAAATGATAGAAATTTATGACTTCATTATAGCAATTTTTGACTTTAGACACACATTTTAGCAAACTATTAATTAAAACTTCATTATACCATTTACATTGCAACAACTAACTGAAACTGGAATGCTAAATGTCAACTATTTTATCATTTAAATAAAAGAAATAAAAAACTTTTTGCTATTTATTATCTGGCTAGTTCAACATGTAAGAAATTTTATAGAAAAAAAGGGCCGAAATTTTTGTCTGAATTAGGCCAAATCCAACTTATTATTTATTATCAATTTTACCATCTATAAGATGCATTCGGTGTGGTATTCTGTTAATTTCCCATGCAAAAGCCATTCTGCTGCTTTAGAGTGGGGTTATTAAGGACACGCACAGTAGCATTTTGCAAAACAAATTTTTATGAATTGTTCTTTTAGGAATATGGTTAACATTTAATAATCAAGAGAGAATAATAATAGATCTTATAAAAGTAATAGTAAAATTTAATAAAAAAATTTGCTTTTGGTATAAAACACAACTTGTTCTTTAAAAGTATTTCTTGTGTCCAATTTTTTCACAATATAGATTAAACTGCCAATGAGAGAATTCAACCACGCTTATTCTTGGTAATATAATTGACGATCTTTGTTATCGAACTTTCAATCTTTACGATTTTACAAAATGCAGATGGATTATGAGATTCTTGAAAAAAATGAAGAATACGAAGACGATTCATGTATTAAGGTATCATCCCATTTTGAACAGGCCGATGAATTTTTTTCCAATTTATCAATTCTTTTAAAAGCTACTGCAAAGGATGAAAATTCAGACCAGGATGATGTTGAACAAGAGAGAATTTTAAGAAAATTAATTGGTTTGGTAAATCTTTTTGATAATTTTTTGCACTATATACAAATTTGATATAAACATAAACATACTTACATACATAATATCCTATACATAGATTGATCCTTACCAGGAACAACCATATCTTTTAGACCCACATTTAGAGAAAATGGTCAAACCAATTATTGAATTGCTTCGTTCCTATATAAAATCAGCTATAGCTCAATCAATGATTGTAATTAAATTTGGGACTACAGATAATCCTGATTATGTTCAAGTTCCTAAAATTTTGAAAAGACTTTTTAAACTTTTATATTATACCATGAAAATTCGTGGCTATAAAACAATTGGTAAAAAATCAATCATGATGATATTTTTTATATAATTAATAAAAGCATAATTTTAATATATAAATATATATTAGTAAAATTCTTCACACATGAAGTATCAGATTTGGAACCAACATTTTATTTTATGCTATTACAAGATCCAAAAGATTATAGTGGTTGGGAAACAAGATATGTGTTATTGATATGGCTTTCTCTCATTTCTATGATTCCATTTGATTTAAAAACAGTTGATAGCAGGACTAGCACAGGAAGTGATAAGGTAAATACAATAAAAATAAAAAAAATTTATGACATTATATCTATCTTAAATTTATTTTGTAATGGAATATTTTAGATTCCTCTTGTTGAAAATATGATAGGGTTATCAAAATTTTACCTTAAAGCCACTGGGAAAGAAAGAGATGGTGCTGCAATATTATTATCAAGATTATTGACAAGGTTTTATATAAATAATTTGACAAAAATAAATTATCAATACTCATGCAATATTAATTTTTAGACGCGATATGGCTGAAAAATATTTGAATAATTATGTTCAATGGGCAAGAGATGAAGCAAGAAATAACAAAGACGTTTTTACAGTAATAAAACCTTACCATATTTTCCAAGTAAAGCTGGTCTTTCTTTGCTTAAAAATAAAATACTAATTGAATTTAAAATCAAAAAGATTACAGGAATACTTACATCATTATGTGCAACCTATAAACTTGGTCAAAGACAATCTTTACTTCCAACATTAGAAACTGCATGGCCATGTCTCTTTATTCTTGAAGAAAATCAAATATTTGCAAACAATGCTTTAGTCAGAAAAATGCTGGTAAAATTGGCTCAAAGATTTGGATTATGTTATTTAAAACCTAAAATTGCATCTTGGAGATATCAACGGGGTAATGATATTATCTGGAAAAATTTATTCAATAAATTACCAAAGTATTAATGTTTATTGTTTGAACTGATTTAGGCAGCCGATCCCTAAAAGATAATTTACAAACTACGTCAAAACCAAACATTGATCCTTCAAATATACAAAAATCATTAAAAGAAGAAGGGGAGGAAGATGAAGAAATTCCTGATCAAATTGAAGAAATTATTGAAATTTTATTGAATGGATTGAAACACAAGGTTAATCTGAACAGATTTTAAATGCTAATTTTCAATCAATAAATGTTAATATCAATTTTTATTAAATCAGGATACAGTTGTACGTTGGTCAGCAGCAAAAGGACTTGGCAGACTTTCACAGCGTTTACCACAGGAACTTGCAGATGATGTAATTGGATCATTGTTTGAACTATTTTCTGAGAATACTTATAAACGAAATAACCTGTTAGAGTTGTCAGCTGTATCTGATTACACATGGCATGGAACCTGTTTGGCTGTTGCAGAATTGGCAAGGAGAGGGCTGTTATTACCTGAGAGATTAAAAGAAGTCATACCTTGGGCTATCAAGGTTGAAAATAATTTATAACCATTTAAAAATTGACAAGAATAAAATTTCTTTATTATAACATATTTAAAAAAATTTTTAGGCACTAACATTTGATTTGAAACGTGGCTCACATTCAATTGGTGCACATGTAAGAGATGCTGCATGTTACGTATGTTGGTCCTTTGCTAGAGCCTATGCACCTGAAGTTTTAGCACCTCATGTACCAGAGTTGGCTAATAGTCTTGTTGTAGCATCAGTATTTGATCGTGAAGTCAATGTAAGACGTGCAAGCAGTGCAGCTTTTCAAGAAAATGTTGGAAGACTGGTAAATATAAAAATAAATTGGCCTGTTTTATTTAGTTTGCTTTAAACTAATTTTTATGTTTCAATAGGGTATTTTCCCTCATGGGATAGAAATTATTACAACGGCAGATTATTTCACTGTTGGCAATAGAGTAAATGCATTCTTAGAAATCAGTGTGAAAATTGCAAAGTTGGTATTTTTATATTTTTCAACTGATTTATATATTATAAAATTTCAAAATTTATTAACTAATTTTTATATAGGTTTTCTGAATATCGATATCATTTGATTGACCATCTTAGTAAAGTTACAATATCTAATTGGGACAAAACTATGAGAGCATTATGTTCAAAAGCATTATACAATTTAGCTTTTCTTGATATTAATTATATGGTCAATAGTGTGCTTCACTTGTTAGTAAGTTAAATAATTATGAATTTTATATGTATTTTTTAATAATAATAATAATAATAATAATAATAATAATAATAATAATAATAATAAACTCATTTCTAGATACCACAAGCGTTATCACATGATATGCACACAAGACATGGTGGATTATTGGCTGCTGGTGAAATATGTTTAGCATGGTCAGAAATCAATGGAAATGATAGAAGTTGGGTTGAAATACATAAGAAATTAATTGAGGTACTTGTTTAGTTATCATTGTTGATTTTGAACAAAATTTTGTTTTATTAATCATTTTCATGCAATTAGGAAATTTCATATATAATTATTAATTTACCAAAAAATCTATTCACTGATTTTGGATCAGAAATAACATGCCAAGCAGCATCACATTATATTTCATGTTTGTCAAAGGCAAATTGGCCTATTACAAATGATATAATGGTTGTTTGGAAAGAAGTTGTATATGATCTATTAAGTAGAAAAGATGAATATGGACAAGACGTGGCTGTTAAGGCAGTTAAGGAAATAGTTAATACTTATGGAATTCAAAAAGAAGAAATTCTATCATATCCTTTTATGTTAAGGAAATAATGTTTTTTCTAAAGCCTTATTTATTTACTTAACTTTTTGAATACATATATTAATCATATAAATCCAGCAAAAAACGTATATGCAAGAAGAGGATTTTCGCTTGCCTTAGGTGTTGTTAATTATAACAGAATTAGTCCATTGTTATTAGAAAGTGTTATTGATGCATTAGTAATCTCAGCTAGCATACAGGTTAATTTTTTAAAAAATGTCTATATATTGCATTAAATTATATATTTATTTATTATTATTTAATTTTTAATATTTGAAGAAAACAAAAATATTGAATGACCCTGAAACAAGAAGAAATTCAATTATTTCACTAACAAAAATTTCCACAACACTTGGGGAATCTTTTAAAACAGGTAAAATGGTTTTATTGCTAATTTTTCTTTATTTAAATGTAATTTTAACTAAATAATGTAAATATTATTTTCTAGTTGCTTCTGAACATATTTTTCATAAAATTGTTGATACATATTTTATGGGATTGGAAGATTATAGTGCTGATTCACGTGGTGACATAGGGTCATGGATACGTGAAGCATGCATGAATGGATTTATGGAATTTTGTCCATTGATACAAAAATTAGATTTTAAAGGCATGAACTGTAAACCTTGGTGGACAAATGACTTATCTAAAAATGTTTTTTCAAGTTTATTGAAACAAAGTGTTGAAAGAATTGATAAAATTAGATCTTGTGCAGGAAAAGTTTTGCTTAATTTATTATATAAAAAAATAGTCATTGATGGAGAAGAAAAATTTTTATTTGATGTACCAGGGAGAGAAATATTGCAAAAAATTTTGCCAAGGTAATGTAATAATTATATACATGTTTGTAAGTTGATTTTAAAATATAATTAAATTGTTTTTTTTTTTTTAGAGACAAAGAAATTCATTGGATTAAACCATCTGAGTTATATCCAAGATTAATAAAATTATTAATATTACCTGAATATAGATTTGATTTATTAACAGGCTTAGTGATTGCTGCAGGCGGATTAACAGAATCTTTGGTAAGATATTTTTTGATTTAACAGTATTTGTCATTTTGAGTTTTTTTTTATTGATCAATCTTCAATTAATCTAGATAAGATATTCAGGCAGCACATTGGTAGAATATGCAAATCAACTTCCAATATCTTTGGATGATTGTAATAATGATAATGATAATAATAATAATGATGACAGTGATGGTGGCGATGATGATGATGATGATTCAATAAATTTAATACTGGAAAATAAATCATTATCATTAATAGAATTTTATAACACACTACTTGAAATATTTATTAAATGTGAAAAGCAGGATAGAATTGTGATACCTTTATTAGAAGTTATAGATTTATTATTTGAGGCTGGTATATTACAAAAAATTGATCAAAATAATTTTAGGTATGATTATTGTATTATCATTTATCTCAAGAAAATATGAATATTTTATTAATGATCCAGTTTAATGATCCAGTTTCATGGAATTATTTGAGTGCACAAAGAAAATATGCACAAAAACCAAAGATATTAGAAAATTAACGGCTTGTATGCATGTGTAAGTTTAAAAAATATTATTTATAATTATAATTATATATATATATATATATATATTAAATGTATATCCTTTTATTGTTAAAAAATTTAATTTTAGATTTTGTGGTATGACTACATTAAGCGGTTCAGTGAAAAATAGAGCATTATTTCAATTACTTTCACTTTTAATCCATCCATTTCCAAAGGTGATCTAAAAAAAATTTATTTATATCATCATTAAAATTATTAAAGATGACATTTTAATACCTGTGTCTATATATATGTATGATATAAAGATAAGACGATCAACAGCAGATCAATTATACTTAACAATTACTTCAGCAGCTGAAAATGAAGAATCTGAACAAATGTTACAAATTGAAGATATATTAACTAATACTGATTGGTATTTTATGATTTAAAATTTTATACAATTTATACTATTTATTTATAACTAATTTGATTATTATAAATAGGAATGATTCAATACCAGAAATAAAAAAAGTTAGAGACAAATTATATCCACTATTAAATATAAAACCACCAGCTATCAACTAAACGTTAATCATTTTTTGTTGGTTTATTTTCATTAGTACAAAAAAAAAATAATTACATAAATATAAATATAAATAAAAAAATTTTCTTTCAATTAAGATTAACTTCAAACTTCGAAGTTAATTATAATCATAATGTGACCATTGGTGACATACCATCGTCATCTCTTAAATTTTGTTGACTACAACTGTTAATGTATCCTCTTGGAGAAGAGACTGCATTTTGATTTTTGATTTATTATTATGATTATGATGTGCATCGTTGTTACATATGGGACATTGAGGTCAATTACTCTGATCTCTTATTATAGTATTATGTCTAACTTTTGAGCCTACTCCTTTGTTGTTGAGGGTAAGTTTGTTAATACTATCTTGCAGTGTTGTCAAATTTTCATTGTTGAATAGACATTATTCATGATAAGTGTGTTGACAGAAAATATAATTGTTGCTGTATTAAAGTCGATGGGTAGTGTTTTTTTATTTTTAGATAAATAAAAATTGGTTCAATAAAAATAAAAATAATATTAATTAAATAGAATTTATAAAAATAAACTTACAATCAGAAATTATTGGTGCTGAACAAATAGAACATGGTAAATTTTCTAAAATTGAAAATAATCAAATGAAATAAATTATTATATTCTCACATCAGTTTCTTACATATATTCTTAATTAATATGGAGGAAAAACCTCATCTAATAACCTTCAATTGAAATTCCACGTTTCTGTGCTTTGTGAAGTTGATTAGCCATCGAAACACTGTCATTAACCAAAATTCTTTGACATCCTTCTCGTAATGATGCCTAAATAAATAAAAATATTTTAATATAATGATGACTTTTTTAAAAAAAATTATACACATATATATATACACCTGTAAATTAAAATCTTGAAGAACTTTTATCAAGGCATCTTTCAATCCTGGGATTTCCAATCTATCAGGAATTCTATTTATCAAACTAATTGGATCAATACTTGTCCCACCAAGATTTTCCAACAATCCAATAATAAATCCTATTTGACAACAACAACACAACAATAATATTAATTTATATTAACAAAATCAAAATTTTTTCAGTGGAACATAAGTATGTTCAATTTAAACTAACTTGGTTTGTCCAAAGAATATCTCAACAAATCCTCCCAAAGTATCTTATCATCTTGTTCTTTAGCAAAATCTATTGCCTGAAATTTAAGAATAATATAAAAACATAAAAATCTATATGCATATATATTGCAAAAAAATAATGATATTGAAATCATACTCTTTGAACATCTTGTAGTCTTTCTATAATTAACATAAGAGCTTTTTTATTATTTCCCAGTCTTCCAAGAATATATACCATCTCGGGTACTAAATCCCTCTGTTCACATATTTTAAATGCCTGTATATATATATATGTATGTATCAACATGTAAATGAATGAGCAAATTAATTCTTTAATTATAAAATATAATTAAAAGTAAAGTATTTTGTTATATTAATATTAATAATAGCACCTCTTCCAGTGAATAATAATTGCTAGAGCGCAGAAAATCTATCAATCTAGGATAATCATATTCTGCATATAATTCTACCTATTAAAAAAAAAGCATTAATTATATTAAAAGCTCTTACACACACACGTATATATAATGTGAATATCAAACCTGTTCATTATGGAATTCATATCCTGCATGGTGATCATGAAGAAACAATGCATCCAAATAAATATGTAGAAAGTCTTTATGTGATCTTAAACGTTGAACAACATTTCTAATCTATTGCCATTAAAATTATTCAACATCAAAATTATATTTATTCATCATTTAAAGACATGCATTATATACATACTGGAACATCATGAGTATTCTCAACTAATAATCGAACAGCCGGTCCATCAGTTGCTTTAGTCAAAAGTCCAGCATTAGACTTATTATTTTTTGTAGTATTCAACTCATTCTTCATTTCATCTTCTTCATTTGCTTTTTTTTTAGCTTCAGCTAATAAATGTTGATCAAACTTCATTAGAAGAATTACCTTTTCTTGAACTGCAGGAAATAAATTATATTCTATAATTAAATCAAAAACATTTGGTCTGAGTAATCTAAGATTGTATTCAAGTGCTTTATCAGGTTCATGATTGTATGCATATCTAAGATTATAAAAATTTTAAAAAATTAAATTTTATGAAATAATCAAATCAATTTTTTCTCAAAATAAAATACACCACTTACAATTCTGCTAAACATTCCATTAAAACATTATTCTCGGGTTCTTTTTCCAAGTTATTTTCAATAAGTAAAATTACACTTTGAATATTATAAATTGATGATGGCCAACTCATTATAGTGTCACAAAGTGCCTATAATTTACATTCATTGATTCATTGAAATTAGGATATATAAAGATAAAGATAAAGAATAAATGTTGATATAATATATAATTGAAAAACACTTATAAACCTGATGATCATAATTTAAAAAGTGAGCTAAAATCATTTCATATACGGTGCTGCTTAATTGAGGATCTTTAAATGGTATAAATGGTGTAATTTCCTAAATAGTAAATGATTAGATGATTAAATGACTATAAATTAGAAAGTAATCTTTATAATAATCATCATCTTACTTGTAATTGTCTTAATTTAGCAAAAATAAAAACCCATTTCTCCCATAAGTCAGCATCTTTCTTAAGAATCCTAGTACAATTTTCTGCTGCCTTTGAAAAATCCTCTATAATTATATATAAACCAGAATTGAAATAAATATATTGCTCATTTAACTTATTATTATGAGGGAATATGAAATAAATACCTTGTTCTTCTATTAAATACGACAAATATTTTTCACCAATATCAGTAAAGTCATAAACTTTACTACCACCCCATACTTGAGCTTCTTGCAAAGATGTCAAAGCTTCTTCATATCTGGACCGTTCAAGAAGCCAACATATATGATCATCCAAATCTCGAGGTTTCGACAAAACAAGATCTTTTGGACTAACAATATAAAACATATCTTCTTCAGGAAAATAGTCAAGAGTATAATCGTTTGCTTGATAGTGTTGGTATCCATGAAGTGACAAAACATCTGTTGATATCTCTTCATTAAATGCATTAATAATCCTTATTTCAGGACGTTTGGCATGCTAACAATAACAATTATTAATATCAGATTGCTAAATTTTTTTATAAAAGTAATGAATGTTAAGTATTACTCACAGGACGTTTATATTGTTGTGTATCATTTGAATCAGGGTTATTTGTAATATCATCAGTTATATATGCCAATAGTACAATCATATCTTTGAATGGTGCAATACCACATACAATAAAATCTGTTTGGAACCTTGATGATATAAAAAATTTTTAAATAGTTGCTTCTGAACATATTTTTCATAAAATTGTTGATACATATTTTATGGGATTGGAAGATTATAGTGCTGATTCACGTGGTGACATAGGGTCATGGATACGTGAAGCATGCATGAATGGATTTATGGAATTTTGTCCATTGATACAAAAATTAGATTTTAAAGGCATGAACTGTAAACCTTGGTGGACAAATGACTTATCTAAAAATGTTTTTTCAAGTTTATTGAAACAAAGTGTTGAAAGAATTGATAAAATTAGATCTTGTGCAGGAAAAGTTTTGCTTAATTTATTATATAAAAAAATAGTCATTGATGGAGAAGAAAAATTTTTATTTGATGTACCAGGGAGAGAAATATTGCAAAAAATTTTGCCAAGGTAATGTAATAATTATATACATGTTTGTAAGTTGATTTTAAAATATAATTAAATTGTTTTTTTTTTTTTAGAGACAAAGAAATTCATTGGATTAAACCATCTGAGTTATATCCAAGATTAATAAAATTATTAATATTACCTGAATATAGATTTGATTTATTAACAGGCTTAGTGATTGCTGCAGGCGGATTAACAGAATCTTTGGTAAGATATTTTTTGATTTAACAGTATTTGTCATTTTGAGTTTTTTTTTATTGATCAATCTTCAATTAATCTAGATAAGATATTCAGGCAGCACATTGGTAGAATATGCAAATCAACTTCCAATATCTTTGGATGATTGTAATAATGATAATGATAATAATAATAATGATGACAGTGATGGTGGCGATGATGATGATGATGATTCAATAAATTTAATACTGGAAAATAAATCATTATCATTAATAGAATTTTATAACACACTACTTGAAATATTTATTAAATGTGAAAAGCAGGATAGAATTGTGATACCTTTATTAGAAGTTATAGATTTATTATTTGAGGCTGGTATATTACAAAAAATTGATCAAAATAATTTTAGGTATGATTATTGTATTATCATTTATCTCAAGAAAATATGAATATTTTATTAATGATCCAGTTTAATGATCCAGTTTCATGGAATTATTTGAGTGCACAAAGAAAATATGCACAAAAACCAAAGATATTAGAAAATTAACGGCTTGTATGCATGTGTAAGTTTAAAAAATATTATTTATAATTATAATTATATATATATATATATATATATTAAATGTATATCCTTTTATTGTTAAAAAATTTAATTTTAGATTTTGTGGTATGACTACATTAAGCGGTTCAGTGAAAAATAGAGCATTATTTCAATTACTTTCACTTTTAATCCATCCATTTCCAAAGGTGATCTAAAAAAAATTTATTTATATCATCATTAAAATTATTAAAGATGACATTTTAATACCTGTGTCTATATATATGTATGATATAAAGATAAGACGATCAACAGCAGATCAATTATACTTAACAATTACTTCAGCAGCTGAAAATGAAGAATCTGAACAAATGTTACAAATTGAAGATATATTAACTAATACTGATTGGTATTTTATGATTTAAAATTTTATACAATTTATACTATTTATTTATAACTAATTTGATTATTATAAATAGGAATGATTCAATACCAGAAATAAAAAAAGTTAGAGACAAATTATATCCACTATTAAATATAAAACCACCAGCTATCAACTAAACGTTAATCATTTTTTGTTGGTTTATTTTCATTAGTACAAAAAAAAAATAATTACATAAATATAAATATAAATAAAAAAATTTTCTTTCAATTAAGATTAACTTCAAACTTCGAAGTTAATTATAATCATAATGTGACCATTGGTGACATACCATCGTCATCTCTTAAATTTTGTTGACTACAACTGTTAATGTATCCTCTTGGAGAAGAGACTGCATTTTGATTTTTGATTTATTATTATGATTATGATGTGCATCGTTGTTACATATGGGACATTGAGGTCAATTACTCTGATCTCTTATTATAGTATTATGTCTAACTTTTGAGCCTACTCCTTTGTTGTTGAGGGTAAGTTTGTTAATACTATCTTGCAGTGTTGTCAAATTTTCATTGTTGAATAGACATTATTCATGATAAGTGTGTTGACAGAAAATATAATTGTTGCTGTATTAAAGTCGATGGGTAGTGTTTTTTTATTTTTAGATAAATAAAAATTGGTTCAATAAAAATAAAAATAATATTAATTAAATAGAATTTATAAAAATAAACTTACAATCAGAAGTGCTGAACAAATAGAACATGGTAAATTTTCTAAAATTGAAAATAATCAATATATTCTCGCATCAGTTCTTACACATATTCTGGAGGAAAAACCTCATCTAATAACCTTCAATTGAAATGCCACGTTTCTGTGCTTTGTGAAGTTGATTAGCCATCGAACACTGTCATTAACCAAAATTTTTTGACAACCTTCTTGCAATGACGCCTAAATAAACAAAAATATTTTAATATAATGATGATTTTTTTATAATAAAAAAAATATACACACCTGTAAATTAAAATCTTGAAGAACTTTTATCAAGGCATCTTTCAATCCCAGGATTTCCAATCTAATTGGATAAATACTTGTCCCACCAAGATTTTCCAACAATCCAATAATAAATCCTCGACAACAACAACACAACAATAATAATAATATTAATTTATATTAACAAAATCGGAATTTTTTCAATGGAACATAATAATAAGTACACACCCCTACAAAAAGTATTGACTCACTTGATGATCCGCCAAAATAATCGAATAAACGGGTAATACAAATACTCGTTTTTTTACTAAGCAAATCGATGCTGTGTATTAGTAAGAAAATGTTTTGTTGAAATGATTACCATAATAATCTAAAATATCACATTGGACCGATTGTTATTGATAATTATATAATCTTTAAAAGTCAAATTAAAATTTTTCAAAAATTATTTGAAAAAGTAGCACTTAGAGCTATTTTAAGATACAATGTTTTAACACATCTTGGGAACTTAGAAAATGTTGCTCTGTTTGTTCTCAAATGTATATATATACATGTTCATAATTATTGATCAAATATTCATGGAGCATTAATACAAAACGTAAAAATAACAAAAAAAATTTCATCAACAGTTTGTATAATATTTTTACATAATAAATCTTTATTAAATTTATATCAAAAGTATCAAAAAAGTATAAATATTTCATTCATTTATTCAATATTTTGTTGGGTTTCCTTTTGATTCAATTACAGCTTGGACCCTTCAAGGAATGCTGTTTACTAATTTTTGCAAATAATCATGATCAAGATTTACCCATTCATCCATTAAATAAGAAATTAATTCATTTGTATTTTTTTGGGAAGCAATAGTAGTTTGATCTTAAATGCTTTTATTGCATGAGTTACTTGTGACTGAGAATGATTGAGTGCACCAGTAATGTCGCAAACGCTTTTATCTGCTTCCCAACATCCAATTATTCAAAGTCTGTTAATTGAGACATGATGTTTTAATCGAAATAACAAATTGAAAGTTCAATCTTTTTTTTTAAAAAAAAATCTAGTTTTGGTTAGATATTTCAGCTGCAATTGCCCTTTAAAGTTTGTTCACACATAATGATAATTGTCTTGCATAAAAAATTCATTATGATTTTTTTTACGTTTTGTATTAATGCTCCATGAATATTTGATCAATAATTATGAACATGTATATATATACATTTGAACAAACAGAGCAACATTTCTAAGTTCTCAAGGTGTGTTAAAACATTGTATCAATAGCTCTAAGTGCTACTTTTTTGAAAAATTTTTGAAAAATTTTAATTTGACTTTAAACATCATATAATTATCAATAACAATCGGTCCAATGTGATATTTTAGATTATTATGGTAATCATTTCAACAAACATTTTCTTACTACGGTGCAGATCATCTATAATCATTAATTGCTTATAGTAACAATTGGTCAACTTCAAAATACTAAAACAATAAAAAATTTAACCGATAAGTTTTATCGTTCATGACTCAAGCTTCAAAACTTATCAGCTGGTTTTTTCTTAAACTGAAAATTGGCAGAGCCTTAGCATTTTGAAAATTCCGAATTTTGTTATACATTTAAGAA
>CAUDNR010003101.1:7948-27685 GCA_958430865.1 Entrophospora sp. SA101 | reverse complement strand
TTGGCTCAAGGATTTGGATTATGTTATTTAAAACCTAAAATTGCATCTTGGAGTAATAATATTATCTGGAAAAATTTATTCAATAAATTACCAAAGTATTAATGTTATTGTTTGAATTGATTTAGGCAGTTGATCTCTAAAAGATAATTTACAAACTACATCAAAACCAAACATTGATCCTTCAAATATACAAAAATCATTAAAAGAAGAAGGGGAGGAAGATGAAGAAATTCCTGATCATATTGAAGAAATTATTGAAATTTTATTGAATGGATTGAAACACAAGGTTGATCTGAACAGATTTTAAATGTTAATTTTCAATCAATAAATGTTAATATCAATTTTTATTAAATCAGGATACAGTTGTACATTGGTCAGCAGCAAAAGGACTTGGCAGACTTTCACAGTGTTTACCACAGGAACTTGCAGATGATGTAATTGGATCATTGTTTGAACTATTTTCTGAGAATGCTTATAACGAAATAACCTGTTAGAATTGTCAGCTGTATCTGATTACACATGGCATGGAACTTGTTTGGTTGTTGCAGAATTGGCAAGGAGAGGGCTGTTATTACCTGAGAGATTAAAAGAAGTCATACCTTGGGCTATCAAGGTTGAAAATAATTTATAACCATTTAAAAATTTCTTTAATATAACATATTTAAAAAAATTTTTAGGCACTAACATTTGATTTGAAACTTGGCTCACATTCAATTGGTGCACATGTAAGATATGCTTGCATGTTATGTATGTTGGTCCTTTGCTAGAGCCTATGCACCTGAAGTTTTAGCACCTCATGTACCAGAGTTGGCTAATAGTCTTGTTGTAGCATCAGTATTTGACTGTGAAGTCAATGTAAGACGTGCAAGCAGTGCAACTTTTCAAGAAAATGTTAGAAGACTGGTAAATATAAAAATAAATTGGCCTGTTTTATTTAGTTTGTTTTAAACTAATTTTTATGTTTCAATAGGGTATTTTCCCTCATGGGATAGAAATTATTACAATGGCAGATTATTTCACTGTTGGCAATAGAGTAAATGCATTCTTAGAGATCAGTGTAAAAATTGCAAAGTTGGTATTTTTATATTTTTCAACTGATTTATATTATAAAATTTCAAAACTTATTAACTAATTTTTATATAGGTTTTCCAAATATCAATACCATTTGATCAACTATCTTAGTAAAGTTACAATATCTAATTGGGACAAAACTATTATGTTCAAAAGCATTATACAATTCAGCTTTTCTTGATATTAATTATATGGTCAATAATGTGCTTCACTTGTTAGTAGGTTTTAGATAATTATGAATTTTATATGTATTTTTTAATAATAATAATAATAATAATAATAATAATAATAATAATAATAATAAACTCATTTCTAGATACCACAAGTGTTATCACATGATATGCACACAAGACATGGTGGATTATTGGCTGCTGGTGAAATATCTTTAGCATGGTCAGAAATCAATGGAAATGATAGAAGTTGGGTTGAAATTCATAAAAAATTAATCGAGGTACTTGTTTAGTTATCATTGTTGATTTTGAACAAAATTTTATTGTTTTATTAATCATTTTCATGCAATTAGGAAATTTCATATATAATTAATTATTAATTTACCAAAAAATCTATTCACTGATTTTGGATCAGAAATAACATGTCACATTATATTTCATGTTTGTCAAAGGCAAATTGGCCTATTACAAGTGATATAATGGTTGTTTGGAAAGAAGTTGTGTATGATCTATTAAGTAGAAAAGATGAACATGGACAAGATGTGGCTGTTAGGGCGGCTAAGGAAATAGTTAATACTTATGGAATTCAAAAAGAAGAAATTCTATCATATTGTCACCGATTAAATTTGGGAGAGCGTGTTTTAATTGGTGATAACAATTATTTTTGTTTTTGCGTGGATCAGAATGAATAGGGGATCAACGAATTGATTTTGTTATTAGCGAATAATTTTGGTTAAAGATAAAAGTTTATTTAAATAAAATATTACTATTTTATTTATTTAGTTTTCTTAGTCGAAACTAATTGACTTATGAGAAAGTTACTTTACAAGTACATTGAATTCAAGATCCTTATATACAATTCAATTAATTAGTAATTCTAATATCCCAAAATTGAGATATTCTCTCAATATTGAGAAGTTATCCCAAAATTGAGACGATATCTCAAAATTGCGAGGATATCCCAAAATTGTGAGGATATCCCAAGTTGATTCTTTCTTAAATAAACTACGACGTTATACAAATAATTAATAAATAAAATATAATAGATAAAATAATACTAAATTAATAAAGGTTATAACTAAAAATATAATAATAATAAAAATTAAGAATTTCGGAATTAGTTAAATTCGGCCAAAAGAGCGTCCAAATCTAATTCCAGTAACAAATTGTTTCAACCCTGCCTGCTCTGAGATTGAGCATTATCATCTGAAATACCCATAACTTTGAAAGGTTCAAAGATTGAAGAAGAGGTAATAAGTAATCTTTGAATATTTTTTCATATACTTCACCTGTAATGTTAACATCAAATTTATAAGTGGACCAATTTGATCTTGAGTAAAGCATCTCCATACCATTATTCCAGGTGAGTGGGCAACCTTAGGTACTAAACAATCAATTTTATATTTCTCATGGGGTTGTCTCCAAGCCCAATTTTGGGAGTCATTTGTCAAATATAATGAATCTTGATTCATCACTGAATATGACTTCATTCCACTCTAATCAATCTTTACAACATCTCACAAAATGACAACATTTCTTTCTATTTACTTCTGATATTAAAGGCTTTCTTTCTCCTGCACATATATGGTAACCCATATAAATTTCTTTGCACCATTCTTGTACTTACAAGCCTTATTTATCTCATTTGGACAACTTTCACTAAAGCATGTTTACCTCTATCTGAAAGTGACTTGGGTTTCCCACTTCTCTTATCATTTTCAACAGTTCCTTCTTTATTATATCTTTCTAGAATATTATATATGGTTATCAATTGCATCCCAAGTCTTTTGCTTATTTTTGTCTTACATCCCATTTTCAAGCAACAACTACTTTTGCATACACAACAACAAATAATTCTCTAATTTTAGTCATCTGATTTAAATGATTTTTTTGTGAAATGATATAAAGATCTAAAAACAATTTTATAAGTGTATGTTTATTAGGGATCCAAAATTTCATGTGTAACAAATTTTTCCTAGGGGTTGGCACCGTTAACCATTCAACCGTGGTTAACCGGGAATTACTCGTTTATTCGTTTTATTCATTTTGTTCGTTTTGTTCGTTTTGTTCGTTTTGTTCGTTTCATTCGTTTCATTCGTTTCATTCGAATAGAAATCCTAAGGACGTTCTATTTTTTCAGTTCATATATAAAATTCATCGTCTCCGCAAACTTTTAAACTTTTATTGTTTCAGGTTATAAAATACAACGCCATTGAGTAATTAAGCCTGTGTCTCCAGAAAAAAACTCATTCACCGGTTGTTATTAGATTAGAAATTAGTGGGTTTGGTTCTAAATAAGCAGAGTGCAAAATTAGAATACCAGGAACTGCCAAATAGTTTTAGCCTAAGCTCTAAATAGTTCGGTTCGGTTTCGGTTTGGTTCAAAGAGTAAACCGAACCGTTCGGAGCTTTAGAAATTATACAAATTCAAGAAAAATATCTAAAGACCTTTTTTCAGAGAAAATCCAGATTTTCAAAGTACTATTTCCAACCTTGGTTGAAGGATGAATGTGTAGTTCGATATATCTTTTTTTTTCTGAAATAAAGAATTATATATAATAACGCAAAAAAGATTAGCAAGAAATGATTTTTTTTCCTCAAATTAATCATTTTTCATTCCCAATTAACAAGTCAATTGGATCACATCTCCAAACAAAATGCCCGGTCAGTATGGTAATATCTTGCAGAATGTTACTATTACCAATTGTTAAGTGTAACTGATCTCTTCCCTTCGGTCTAAAGATTAAAAGCAAGAGCATCAACATCTATATATATCGATCCAATTCAACCTGACTTCACTAACTGATTCAAATCCACAGTGTTTTTTATTTCTACCCTGTCAGCAGATAATATGAACTCATTCTTTTTTTACGTTTTCATCGATGTTCTCCTTTTCTAATTGTTGGATGTACCTTTTCTCAAAATCTTTTTAAAACTGATATTTAAAATATTAACTTGGCTAGAAAATAGTGATCAAAAAAATTACATTATCTAAAGTATATGAAAAGTTCCAAATTTTACTATATTTTAATTTTAATGAAATAATTAATAAATTATTAATATCACAACCATCATTTTCAAATTTTCTTTGCAAAACTTATCAGTTGAAAATAAAAATAAGATAACCTATTACTTTGTGATTTTGTGTAGATCAATTTTGAAATCATGTTTAACAATTTGAAATTCTCTCTAAAAAATTTTGCCAATATTTGTAATAAAGATATCAGTAGAAATTATAATAAAAATATACATTTAAAAAAGAAAGTCTTTATAAATAATAATTATAATATTTTTATTAATCAGAATCAATTACATTTTCATAAAAATAATGTTAATTTGTTAATTGAAAAAGTCAATTATAACAACAAATATATCCATTCATCGTTTTTCAATTATTTTGATAAATCTAACATCATTTACAATAATGATGATAGCAAAAGTAATGATAACGATGGTAACAATGATTCTGGCAACAATAATAATACTGTCACAAACACTACTAAAAGTATAGATGTTGACACAAAAACCACTAGCAACATTGCAGAAATCACCAACACAGCTTCATCTTCGTTGTCTTCATCACCACCAGCAGCAGCATCAGCTAATGATCAACAAAATTTAGATAGACGTCTATTAATTTCATTTACATGTAAAGTGTGTTCTCACCAATCAACAAAGACGATGTCAAAACACTCATATGATCATGGTGTAGTGATTATACAATGTCCTTCATGTAATAATAATCATTTGATAGCTGATCATTTAGGATGGTTTCGTGATGGTAAAACAACTATAGAAGACTTGATGCTTGAAAAAGGTGAAAAGGTTTTGAAATTTATTGCAGATGAGAAGTTTGAATGGAATTCTGAGACAATTGGGAAGGGAAAATTGAGAATAAAATTACAAAAAAATTCAATCAAAGGAAAAGGTCAATTTCCTGAAGATGATTAGTTACTAAAACTGATGTTGGTTTTTCTGTTACTGTTGATTAAAAGAAATTTTCTTGATTGATTATCTGTGAAAATTTCAGAATGGTAGACCATTATATATTATTATACTGCGTATATTTATTTAGTAATAATTAAATTTAAAATATCATTAATGTCTGGCAACATCAAAAATTGGTATACTTGTTGTCATAGTAATTAATAATCATTTTTGCAATCAATGCTCTTTTTTTAATAAAATTATATATCATAAATTTAAAGCTGTAATAAAACAAAAGAAATACATCTTTAATCATCAGATAATCACCCAATCATCATCATCTCCTTCATCACTTTCCAGATAATCTCTGGGTAATTAATTTCATTGTGAATTCTTTGGAACCTCATTCTTTATCAAAAGTTACTAATTAAAAATATCAGTTTGAACAAAATATATTTCAATAAATTATATTAACTTGTTACAATTATTAAATACTTTAAACAACCGTTTATTCAACTCATTATATAGAGGATTGATAAGTTTTCTAAATCTTGACAATTTAAACCAATTGATTGCTGTCATTTTGACTACAAATTTTTCCATTTATTCTAATAATGTTTAGACAATTATGACAAAAACAGAAATGACTTTTTTTCAATATCCAAGTCTGATTCTTTTATTTTTGTAATAAAAAAACATCCTCAATTTTGTATAATGGTGGATTATTGCTTAATATCGTTCTTCTGTCTGGTCTTATTTGATCCAAATCATCATGTTCTTCGAATCTTTGCCTTGTTACTTAATCCTCCTAAGGAAGGATCTATAATAGTCATTGACGGCTAGGGTACTGTGAATAAATTACGATTTCTTCTTTCTCTATTAATGCTTGAATCCACAATCCCTTATAATGTGCCCTAGTTGCCCGCAGGAATAACATTTCTTTTTTGGATCTTTGTTTGTCAAGTTGTCAATAGTTCTATCCCGTGATAATAGAACCTAAATAATTGATCCGGATTTACCCTTGAAATAAAGAAATACGAGGCCCACTGCTATCAATTCGGGATAGTTATCTTTCCAATTAGAATTTGATAGTAAAGGCAGTTAATAATATCCAGTGTGATGAGTTCAAGATATTTAATTGCATCTAGCAGTTTATTTGTAAAGATGAAGATAAAAACAAAGGTATGCTTTGCATTCAATAGTTCTAACAATAATTTAATTATCAATCATGAATTGAAATTTGGGTTTCTGTATCAAATCAAATGGTTTTAGTCCACACAACCTGCACAAGCGTCATTGATTAATTTTTTGGGAGAGCGAATTTAATTAAATCAGTAGATCATGAGGTCAAACCAGGGTATTTACTAGCAATAGTTTTGGGTATGATTTGATTATCAAGTCGAAACTCGTTAGTTATTATGATTATAAGAATCTAATTTTTGTTTGCTCTTATGATTTGATTGGCTGATCATTACACATCAAATGCAAATGAAAATCATTTATTTTTTTTTTCTAACAAAAAAATAAATCAATAAAATGGTAAATCTAATATTAATCAACTAATTAATTAATAAAAAATGAACTAGTTAATAATATATATTAGAAAAAAATAAAAATATTCTAATAAACCAAATTTTGTAGGGTATTGACATTAAGAAACACCACGTAAGAAAGAGGAATAGAACAGAACCAAAAAGTGAAGATGTTTATCTCAGGTTATTAGTTAAGGTAAATTAGAATGAGCGAGTGAATAATGAAAGGAACAAACAAATAATTTGGTTCAAATTAAAGTCATTAACACACACAGATATATATCTTACATTAACAAATAGCTTTATAGAGTTTTAGCGAGAAGAACAGACTCTAAGTTTAATAAAGTGATATTAAAACGACTATTTATGTCACGAGTGAATAGACCACCAATTTCAATTTCTCGACTAATTTGTAATTTGGAAAAGCATTCAGGTAAAATTGCAGTGGTAGTTGGAACAGTCACAGATGATAATCGAGTATTAGATATACCAAAAATATCAGTTGCAGCGCTCAGAATAACAAAAACAGCTAAAGCGAGAATTTTAAAAGTTGGTGGCGAAGTACTCACACTAGATCAATTGGCTTTACGTTCACCAACCGGTTCTAATACTGTACTCTTACGAGGTCCTAAATCTAGAGAAGCCATTAGACATTTTGGGATGGGTCCACATAAGAACGCCAAGTATGAATTTTATATTATTATTATTATTATTTCATTAATTTTAATATTATACTAAAAAAATTTCTTTTTGATTAAATAATAATGACAATCAATAAAATTTAAAGACCTTATGTTCGTGCAAAGGGAAGGAAATTTGAGAAAGCACGTGGTCGTAGAGCTTCTCGTGGTTTCAAAGTTTAAAATTAAATTATTATTGATTTTATAGCATTGTAATTATCATTGGATTGTTACATTAATAAATTTGCACATTTGCAGTTTTTATCACTAAATTAAAAATTCATAGGCAAAAAAAAACTTAATTCAAGTTTTGTTTGTTGTAAAAATATATGTCTTATAAATCCTTATTGCATCAAGATAAAAATAATTTGAGAGCTAACTTTTTATTTAGATTTTTGAAAAAAA
Source organism: Entrophospora sp. SA101 (assembly GCA_958430865.1). Lineage (NCBI taxonomy): Eukaryota > Fungi > Glomeromycota > Glomeromycetes > Entrophosporales > Entrophosporaceae > Entrophospora > Entrophospora sp. SA101. Next base: position 19,900 of record CAUDNR010003101.1, on the reverse strand, counting down.
TTAAGGAAATTTTCAAGGTTCCAATATTTCAGGAAGTTTCAACTCCTTCCATTTCTTCACTTGGAATTCCACTAAACATATACTGTTCTTGATACTCTTTTCATTCAAAATAAACTGTGAACACGCTAGCCTATTCATAAACAAATAAATTAGGAATCATAGACTAAATTAGAGAATGGATCATCAGATTCTATATCCAAAGACTTTATTTCATCAATTACTTCCTTCTCTTCTTTCTCGTCATCATTATTATTGTTTCTCAATGGTATGAATAATTTATGTGCGTGCAACATCATTCTCCAAGTATCAGTATAACAAAGATTTTCGCATAAATTTTCATAATGATAGTCTCCTAATATAGGATGTTTTAAATATAAGCAATGCAATCTCAATTGATGTCTTCTTCCTGTTATTGGAAACAATTGAATTAATGTTACTGATATTTTATCATCATCATCATCACCATTATTTAAAGGATGAAAATATCCTCTTTTAATTACTTTAATTTCAGTTTTTGCTTCCTAAAAAAAATGCAAGTTCAATTAGTTTATACATTTTTTTTTAGTTAAACACATCTATGTGTATAGTTGTACCTTTCCAAGATTGTCCTCACTACCAAGACACATTCTATATCTATTATTAGGTACTTCAGCTATAGGTTGATCAACAATATAACTATTATCAAAAAAATAATAAAGTTTTTTAGAAGAGAAAAAATTTTGTTTGTTGTCAATTTTTAATGCTCACTTATCATCTTTCATCCAATTTCTAACAATTGCCAAATAACTTTTTTTAACAGTTCTTTTTGTAAATGCCACGCTTGCTAATCTTGCTGAAAGTTTTGTCAATGCTAGACAATAACAACCTGATGTTGAATAATCCAATTGATGTACGTTACGTAACGGCTTTGGTAATGTTGGATCATAAGAATATAATAATGATAATACTATATACATATAATAAGTAATCATATAATAAGAAAATGTATAGTAATTTGATTTATTTGTACATACCAGTTGGTCTTTTAGAAGAATCGCCATCAATTTTTACATCATAACTTTTTATACAATGAAAAAAAAAATCGTTTATTGATAATATTAATGCAATTTTATTTTATCTTTTGTAAAACAATCAATCTTACGGTTTATCGATGACCAAAAATTCTTCATTACGAAACAAAATTTTGATCTTTGGTATATTGATACGAAATTCGTTATTTAATTTACTATTATAACGATATGTTTGAATTCTTGGATTATTATCATTAGTGGCTTCCATTTATAACGGTAAATTATTATATTTTTTATATTTTTGCGTGCATTTCAATTTCGATAATTGATCTGCATAGCTTTTTATTAAAATAAAATTTTAAATATATAAATTAATTAATATGATTTCTATGCATAATAAGATGGTGATATTAATATATCAGAAAGAAGTGTTAATTGTTCTTCAGTGAATTGTTTCGTATCTTCGTGCCAAGAATCCTGGTGCGTCCTTCTAAAATCTGCAAATGTTTTCTTTACAGTTGTCTAATTAACAGAACAATTATATGTATATGTATGTATATATATATATATATATTAAATTTAAGGATTAGAATTATTTATGTAAAAAAAGTTTTTTTATAAAAAATGATAGAAACAATAATTACTTGTATTGGTACAGGATCAGATATACAGTTCGCTAATTTTACAAGAACATCAGGCATCCATTTTGGCACTTCATATGGAAATGCATCAATTAAACATGAAAGACCAAGTACACCAGCATGGCGTGTAAGGATTGCCTCTTGAAAACCGAGCGGAAGGGCTGCACGTGGTGCTTGATTTGTTTTCTTTCTTGGAGGAATTTTAGTTTCCAATAGTTTTGAAAATTGCTCCTTTAATATGAAGGAAATAAGGTTTTTATATTTTAACATTTTTGTTAAACTTTAAAAGCATTTTCATTATCATTATCTATATATCTAATATACACATATATACATACTTTTAAAGTATCGATTGCATCTCTCTGTGAGCAACGAATAAGTCCCGATAATGTAACTGCAGCCAATTGTCTCACCTTTTATAAATGAATCATAAATAATTTTTAATATTGCAAAAATAAAAATATAATACAATAAAACTATTGTTGATATACACTCGCTCACCTCTATTTGGTTGTCTTTTAACATTCCGGAAACAACATTCATAACTTTAATCATTTCTCTTTTATTTAACATAAATAAATGTTTGAAAAAAAAGATTTGCAAAACAGGTAATGCTTTTACTCTGATACGCCAACTGGATGATTCGGTCAAAATTTCTAAAAATTTATCAATAATCAATGGAACCATATCTGGCGGATATGGAAATGAAGCAATTATGTTTAAAACAAGGGTTGATACTGTTTGTAGATCTTGATCATCGTTAACATCTTGCATTTGAAATATTGAGGGCAATAATGGCAATATCAAATAATAGGTTCCAGATGCTTGCCATAAAGTAAGAGCATCATACAACCATGCAACCACTAATAATAATAATAAAATAATAAAATTGGTATCGAATAATTATTATTAGCATTAATAACATTGAATGAATGTATAGATGTATGATGTATTTAGTCATGTGTTTGTATAATTTACCGGTTTTGCCAGCATTTCCATATTCCGATGATCCTTCTGAAGCTGGTTTCTTTTCTGTTTTCCAAATCGCTAATAATCTAACTGATTCATCCAATGTTTGTTTAAAATTTACATCCATACTCATGGGAACATACCCCATGCCATTACCACATTTTATATTACTCTCTAATATTTCATCAATGTTTGATGCAGAGGGATGCCATTGTATTTGTAAAAGCAAGTTTATATTTGCTGCAATCACATCACGTACTTGTTTATAAGGATGCCGAAGATTTTCAAAATAAACTTCAAGTAATGGTTTGGATTTTGGTATCATACGCCATGAAAATGAATTAAATAAAGTATTCACAAAAGAAAGTTTTTTTGCTTCAGCAAAAGAAGCATGTGATGTCAAGTCGACCTTTGATTTCAATATCAGTTCAATAATAGGAAGAACACGGCGAGGGTCTCTATTTCTCTGGTAAAAAAATCAATTTTATATATAATAAATTTTTTAAATTAATTTAAAACAAATTCAATAATAATAATTATCGACTTGTTACCAAACAATAGCCAAGAAATTTTTCCCAATATATTAATGAATCTGGTGTGATTAGATTAAATGTATTTTCAAGCAAAGGAATCAACCAACTCCATAAACTTTTTAAACTTTCCAATTTCCAATGTTTACTTCCTCTCACAATGCCAGCCATAATTTCTGACACTGCTCTCTGCTGATGCTTTTCCGTTGATTTACACAATTTTGTAATTTCTGGTATAATAATTTCTAGAAATGAATCTTCGTACATTTGAAAAATACTTTTAAAAAGATTTGCATTGATAACGGAGAAAACATCTTCTCTATCACGAGTAGATTCCTGTGACAAATACAGTATAAATGAAGACCAGAAACTATTTTCAGAAAATTTCTCAAGCAGTTTAAGATAAGCTGGATTAGATAAATTATCAACTGCTGGCATAGTGATTGAATTGGTACGTGGCACATAGTACTGAAGCTTTTCAGGCCAAACATACCAGCCGATATTTGTCTTATCCTGTAATATTCTATTAAAAAAACCAAAAAAGTTATGAAAATAATTTCGAAATATTAATTAAATCTCAAAAAATTTTTTTGCTACAAACAAGTTTTTTGCATCGTTTTCACTTTCAATTGGAGTAACACCAGATTCTAGATAATTATCTGTAAACCCAGTTGGGAGTGGAGACTTTACATAAAGCGTTTTCTTTAGAGGATTAGTTGATTTTCCCAATGTAATAAGTTCAGGATCACCCTCAAGAAATGTTCTTTGTTTAATATGAAATAATATTCTTGTAGTTGTTGAAATGGCAATACGTCTCATTGCTGGAAGTTCTGAAAGTAAATTATTCACAGCAAATTCGGCCAATTCAACAGATGTTGGTGCCTCCGGTCTTACTAATAAATCTAAGAAATTTGCTGCCATAGAAGCAAATCTCCAATGAAGATTATTAGAATTTACCAAACCCAAAAGTTTATCAACCTAATCAATCAATCAATAATTAATATACTGTTTTACTAATAAATAATTAATCAGGAATTAATGATTTTTTAATAATCATACAAGTTCAAAATAACTAGTCTTTTGCAAATCCATTCTTTGTTTAGTTTTACGTGAAATCCTCTCATACTTATCCTCGTCAAGTTTTAATGACAACGTATCCAAAGCTCGACAAATTGCATCATCTAAACTGTCAGTGAGAATTGTTTTGAATGCGGTGTTATTGTAGTTCATAAGATATTCATAAAAGACTTTACGTATCATTTCTTGAATAGAAGGCTAAATAATAATAAAAGTTTTAGCCTCTTTAATAAATACGTAAAAATATATAATATCATCAGAAAATAATGTCCCAAAATATGAATTCTATGATAAACCTTATCATTGTGTTGTGCTAGACAGATCCTAGTTATAAATAATGGAACAAATCTCCAATCTCTTAAACAGGTATACATATATGTCCTTGAACCAAGCAAGTACAAAGCACCCTTCATTCTCTCCGAGTTTGAATGTTCTAATAAACGAGTTTAAGTTAGTAAATTTAAAATTGATAAAAACATAAATAATAATAACGGCAATGAGCATAAACTAACCACCAGGCTCCAGAGCTTTCAACAAAATTGGAATTATAAGTGGTTTGGCGCCGATAAAGCATCTTGATGCATTGGTAAGGTAGGATTGTGCTATCCTAACATATTTATTAGGATATTTAAATTTGTAAATTGTGAAATTGATTAAAATCCAACCACAAATTAAATATTTTAATTATATTACCTCCTTATTTCTGAATATGAACTTAATGAAAGTTCTGCCAAGTCTTTTAGTAAATCGTCATGTAGTTTTGCTCTACTTCGGCCAAAAGAATTCTGTTTCAAACGACATAAATGTTGTTGATATGTTCGTTTTACTAAAAAAAATTATGTATATACATAGATATATTAAAAAGAATAATTAGGAACTAGAATATTTAAACTATATTTACCCAACAAATATCGAGGATATTTTTTATCGTGATGAGGAGTTTTTAACATTCCCTTTGAATATTGATATCCGCGTCTAACAGAATCGAATTTATACTTTTCTACACCTCGATCTGTTAAATATAACTTGGTCATCTAATCAAAGGTGTAATAAAATATATATAAATAAATAAATAAATAAATAAATAAATAGTCATCATCATAGAAAATACAATTCTAACCTTCAGAATAATTTTTAAACTATCAACATCATCTTCTCGTTTAGTACGGAAATAAGTTACAAGTTGATGAAGAAATTCTCCAACTTCCCTACGTAAATTTCGTGCAATTTGTCTTCGTGGATCATTTTTATCTGTAAAACAATAACCTACTGGTATGCTTTTTGTTGGATAAATTGCTTCAGTGTCCTCGTCTCTACAAGGTCAAAAACTTGTTAAATACATGGTTTTTTTTTTTGTTTAGAAAAAACTTTGAGTGTGCTGAGAAATGTATGACATCTTCAGAATTTTTACTTGAAATCAGAGTCTTCAATTTCACCATCATCTTCTACTAAAGTTGTCATTCCACTAATACAATTTCTGATAACACTTAATCGACGACAAAACTCATGTGCCATTTCTCGATTACTTAATACTGTTCCTTCCTCGTCAATTCCAGTTTCCATCAATTCTTTAATTCGCTTGATTGTTGGTTGTAAAAATATATCGAGTATTTCCATTGCAAAATCAAGTTCTTCATTGGTTGGAACATGCCAATTTATATTGACGTTATTCAGATCACCTGGTTCCATCCAATATTTATGATGGTTTTTTTGATAATCTAAATGATCAAACTGTATGTCATTATCATAAACTTTGTAATAGCAATAATAACAATATCATTCAATCAGATAATAATAAACATAATAAATGCCTTCAGAATTCCAACGTTCTATGTCTACAGTTCTAAACTCCAAAGGATAGGTGTGTGTTAATGCAATCAACATCATTCTCAAGAATTTCCCTGTCCACATATATCCTTTTCTTGACCGACACTTTTGTACCATCTCATTTGCCAACTCCAACAATTCTTTTTTATGTATAAGCAAATCTTGTCCACTAGTCATAACCACATGATATAAAATACATTGATACCAGTGAAGGGTTGTGTCTGATTGAATATGATGAGTTGATGATGTTGTTGGTGTGGAGGAAGCGCCATGTTGAAGTTCAACTGAGATGTTTGAATGACATAATGGAATGAATTGCGCAAGTGCTTTTTTTTTATTAGCATTTGTTAAAGTTGAACATAAAAAGCCTAGAATAATTAAATAAATAGTTGATCGATTGATGATGATCAGTTAAATAAATTGACGATGATTTTAACTGTACAAATTTAAATTTTGAGTTATACCCATTGGTTTTATAGCATTTTGTAAAATAGTTGTTGATGCAAAATCTATAACCATTTTTAAGGCCATGCTTTGAAGATGTTCTGACAATTGATTTCCAACTATTTCACATGCATGCTATAACGAAAAAAAAATAGAAATAGGTTTAGATATAGATAAATAAAAATACAAATAATGAAATTTAATAATTACCAATAGAACAGTAACCAAGCCAGTTTCCATATTCATTTTGCTACGTACTTGTTGTGGAAGATATTCAAACTGCAATTTTTAGATTGATTTTTTCGAGTAAAGGGAATTAATTGGTGATTTAAACATACAAAAAGACAGCTAAAGTATATTATTATTTTTAAAAAAGGATACTATAGTAAAGATTCTTCTATAAAACTTTGCCAGCCATTCTTCAAATTCTGAAGTACCGGCTTTACATAATGCATTTTCTTCTTCTCCATCAATTTCCATTTCATCCTTTTCTCTCTCATAAATATCTATGCCAGTCCAACGGAATCCAGAACTAGGATCATTATTACCATCTGTCAAATCACTCAATGGCACGCCCATTAACGTATGGGTAACAAATACCAAGGAAGATATTGTTTTGATTGGATCATTCATATCAATACCAGGAATTATTAGATGAAGAAGAGGCGCAAGATGTTTTCCGCCGGCTGGGTATTGAGTTCGTGAAAATAATGGGATAGCTAGCAGTGAAAGTGCTGATATAGATGATGTTGTTCGATGTGTCTTTTTCCAAAAAAAAAATTTTTTTTTTTTGAAAATAATTAATATAAAAAACATTAAAAGAATTTATTATTGTATAAATTATAAATGTATATACCTCGGTCAAGGTTTCTAATGATGGATATACGCGTTCCAACAATCCAGGAAAGATCAACGAAGGTTCCAACCCTATATCATCAAAAAATCATAATTGTAAATAGGTTATGGAAATATAATAATTATGCATGTACTTGATATTATCAATTAAATCAATTAATCAATCTAATTGTTTTTTAATTTGATAAAGATACAAGCTAAATATTTGAGTGACGCTTGACTTGATCCAACAGACATAGCATCTTTTCCAAACATAGATAAAAAGGTAACGCCTCTTAACGTTAGAACAAATTGACGTCTAATTTCTGGAGTTAATCGCCGTGATACTGGTGTTTTGCAATCTGACTTTTGTTCTAAATAAAAAAATTTTGAATTGGTCAAGTTGTTTATACTACTATTATAACGACGACAACAACAGTGGTAAATATTGTTACCGTCAGTCCATCTTTTTAAGAATTCCCAACCAAGATATTGTAGAAATTTTACAATTGAATAAGTCCATCTTCCAAAATTACTTGGATGATAGAATGATTCAATAGCTTGAATCATGTTAGCCAAATGTGTTAAAGTTGATTCCTCATTTTCGGATGTTGTAAACATTGTGTAAACAATGAATCTTGCCAACATTTTAAATTTATCCTATTAAAGTTAAAATTAATTTAATCATTAATCTCTAATAAAAACTATTAAATAAGAAAATGAAGATTACCCCTCTTTTCCTTAATAACATAGCACTACCAGCTCTAGAGTCGATCCTTGAAGATGTGCTTCTTCCTAAACTATTATTACCAGTACTAGTGCTACCCACAGGCAAATCCATCATTTTTTGACCTGAACCAAATATTGTTTTGGCCTGCACTTGAGTAAAAATCCCAATATTTTTTGGATCGGTATTTTCGACCACAACATTATCTTCTGCAACACGAGCCATTAGATCGATAAATTCTGTTTGGAATACGGATGATCCTTGTATAAGATACCAAAATGAAAAGATTGTTGGAAGCCAATCTACTGGTGACAGATTTGGTGGTGCAGTTGGAGTGGTAGGCAAAAACCGTACAAGGAACGCTTGTACGGTAAATGTATCTCCAATTGAATTAGCATGGAATAAAGGCAAAATCTTTGAAAGAATTTCTTTTGTTGATTCTGGGGGAAAAAATCTAATAGGTAATGATTTTGAAAGCCATATTTATTTGCTTATATATGTATGTATATATATATAAATTGTTATTTTATATTTTTATTTTACCTTTGAGCATGTTCCACTAAACGGACAATCGACCCAATTTGTTTACTATTAAAAAAGAATCAGATAGTTAAGAATAAAATTGAAAATAAAGTGCACACATATATATATTAGTATATAATGCGAAAACGACACAAAGTGCAGCATGTGGCATCATGCGATTCGTGTAAAAATATAGGATACGATTCACTGACTAAAGTTTTTTGACGACTTTTTGGAAAAAATGTATTATGAATTTTATCATATAATGGTTCCCAAGGTAAAGTTAAATCCTCAGGACCGATTTTATCCTTTTTTCTTTTTTTTTTGTTTTTGGAAAAATGATTTGAAAAAAATTATATTAAAATTATTATTAAAAAATATAAAAAAGATGACGATGAACTAATAATAATAATCATACTTGAGTAAGCGAGCACAAGTATTTGAAAAAACCTCAGCATGTGATGCATCAATTCCTGGAGTAATAACTAATTCAAAAAGCACTTGGGCTAATTGAACTCGAATTTGGCATGATAATGAATAATGAAGATCAAGATATCTATAATAAAATTTAAATTCGATCAAAATAAATACATTAGTAAAAGGATAATAAATTTAAGTCTTTTTTCAATGTAGGACAGGTTGGTTATATTTTAAAAATGCTAAAAATTCGATATCAAATAAGCTTGCAATTTATGCAGAATAAGAATAAATCTCATACCCGTTAAGTTGTTTAACCCAATGGCTACAACCAGTGCCCCAATCTCTGGCTTTTGCGGAGGCACATAAGTTTAACACTATATCATTTAACAAAAATTCAGCTTCATCCTTTATTGTAGAGGAGTAAGGAAGATTTTTGGTATACATTTTAATGGTAAAATTTTTTTTGTGAAAAATAATCTAATAATTTTTATACAATTTTGACTGATAGTCACAGATCTATATAATTAATAATAAGGAAATTAATAACACGTAATTGGTATTTGGTTACGTATATCGAGTTACGAATGCTCGCATGTATTACGAATGTTCGAAAGCGTCGACAGAAATCATGTGTTCATGCTTTGATAAGCGAATATACACGATAAACCGATGTTGCTTTATTATTTACCTATTAAATTTATCTATTGACTCGGTTTAACGAGTTCTGACTGTATATATTAATTATATACGTTTTATGAATCCCATTACAGTCGTACTTCTTTTTATATCCCCCTTGTTTATATAAAAGAGGTATATATGACTGTATATCATATTAATCGATCGAATTCATATTTGGTTAAAATAAATGGGTGCAGAATTTTGCTAACCAAATCTAGAAATAATAATGACGTTCGAATTCAATCGGCGGAATCTATGCACGCTAATCAAATTTAAAAATTAACTCCAAATAATGTCTAAAACTAGACTAGCTTTATTTTGAGGCGCAGCCTAATGAATATTTCATATACTTAATAATGCTTTTATAAAAAGAAAGATATTTAAGTATTTATTAAAAATTGAAGAATATAATTAACAAAAATCATGGTAAACATTATAGATGAACAACAACAATCAAATAAAGAATTATTAAATGAAATTGAACATTGAAAAAGCAATTAGTCAATAAAGAGGAAGAACTAAAACTAGAAATTTGACATGTGACAGGTCAACCTAGTGAAGACAGTTATTCTCCTGGTCATTGGTGATACATATGGCCCTGAACGAATTGAATTGAATCGAATTTGAGAGTGATTCAATTCAATTCAATTTGATCTGTAGTCAATTCGATTTGATTCATGACTTGATTCAAATTGATTTGAATCAAACCAGATTCCTAAGATCTTTCAGTTTTGTATGAAAATAACAAGAAAATATTAATATAATGCATAATAGCTAGAAGATTATGTGGCATTCATCATAAATTGCAAGAATGTATTTCCCATGCAATGTAATAGGTACATGTACCTATTAGTTTCTATCTTTTTTTGTTTAAACCTTCATTTTCCTCATCTGAATCCTCTAGTTTTCTTTTTCTGATTGAATAAAAGAACAAGTTAATTCGCATTGTTAAAAATTCATAAAAAAATAGAGAAAAAGATTAATTTGGTTAATGATGAATGAGTAAAAAGCTATATTATGCTATAAGAACAATATATAAACGAAATGGAAAATAATTTTTTGTATATTTTTTTATGCAATTTGTTCATTACTTTTCTCTCCACCAAATTCTATTAATGCATCTTGAAATCTCTTCGCCTGCTCCCATCTCTCATCTTTTATCCTTCATCAATTTTTCTTTTTCTTCATTCAACTCATACTTCTCACCAGTATAATCTTTCACCGCCCCTTTCTTCAATTCCTTCAACCTCTTTCCCCACTCCTCTTCACACTCTTTCAAATTCTCCTTCGCCTCTTCATAATCTTCACTCACGTTGTTTAATTCTTGTTCTATCCCATTTTTTATTAAGTCTTCACAAATTCTCTTAATTGTAATAAATCCATTTTTCCGAGTCGAGGACCTTTAATTACTTTCTCTTGAAAAAAAAGAAAAGTGGTTGTCATTTTTTTTTAAGAATTAAAAAAAAAAGTTAAAAAATTTTTTTTTTGATAAATTAGTGGACACACATGACTTGGAATTTATTTACAGAAACATGTCCACCAAGAATGGTTGGCGAAATACTTTGCAGGGAGGGGAATTATTTCGTCAAACCGTTGTTAATTCGTCCCATTTGACGAAATGTGACGAAATTGACGAAATTGAAATTGACCAATTAAACCGACCATATTGATTTTATATATATCAGTATAGTGATGTCACCAAAAAAATGATTTAGATTCGGAACCCTTTGTCTTATCATCATGATAAAAAAGAATTGAGAATAATCACCATGGTAAATACATATTGAATTGCTATATAAAATGCCATGTATAACACAATTAATAAAATTAAAACTCTAGGTTCTCAAAAAGTGTACTTTGAGCATATGTATCGATTTTGATTGAACTCAAAATTCAGTATGGTATGATCATAACGTTATGAATACCCTATACTAGCAATAATCCATTAGTTTTGAGGTGGTGCCATTGGTTTGACGAAATAATAAAATAGTTTTTTTTTGGCGGAGCAAATAAATTTTTTTAGGGTTAATCATCATTCTACTGACCAGTTATACACATACAATAAGATATACATATAAGCCGAATGCAACAATCAATTGTTTAAAATAAATAAATGACCGACCTATCGAGTTTACATGTGTGTAGGGTTTGAAAGAAGGGCCCAAAAAACAAATCGGCTGATATGGTAATTACATATTACCAGCAATTTTCCCATCACTATCCTTGTCCAAAGTTGATGCATGATGCTAGTATATTGGCCAAAATTTTTGCAC